>JABTTQ020000140.1:0-196803 GCA_016081115.2 Rehmannia glutinosa | reverse complement strand
CAGTGTGCTGACCAGTTGCATGTTGCTATTATATTGTTTTTTATTCGGTTTTAGAAAGTAGTTTATTTTAGAAGTCCGTTTTGAAGAGTGAAAAATGTGTATTAATTTGTACTTTAAACAAACACATAAGCACTTGGAAAATTCATATTAGAAAGTCATTTTATGAATGCACTTTTATTTCAAAAGTGCTCCAAACATGCACGATATCATATATAATTATTGTGGTTGGACTATGACTAGTAGCCCTCTATATATACATGATAAATGTTTTATGGTGTTACTATTATTATTTTTTATATTATTTTACCTGGTTGTCAATCATTATAATTAACACTTTCTGTGTCTCATCGTGAATCGCACAAATAAAACATTGTCAATCATTATGATTGATAGCTAATCTGCGTCTTATCGTGAATATCGTGAATCGGAATTGAGGTGCTACTGCACATCATGCAATAAGTTATTAAATTGAGTCATTAGCTTATAAAACTTTTCCACATTCACATCTTAGCCAGTAGTTAATGAAATAAGTCGAAAGAACACTCAATTATAAATTACTAAAATAAATAATTTACTTTAAAGTAATTTATAATGATGATGGTTGTAATTTTTTATGAAGAACTAAAATCGATATGCGATTGTGCCGCGAATCGTGACTTTTGAATCTATCTCTGGTCATTTTTATTATTTCACTTGGATTTAATAAGTTCCATATAGATTGGAAAATTTATTTTTCATAATATAAAGCTTTATAATAAATTTTTATTAAGTTTATTTTGAGAGAGAATATCTTAGGAAATTGTGGTTGACCACAACTTCATTCCACACCTTGAAAATGATGATTATGGTATTTAAACAATTTAAAAGTTATTTCAACTTAATTATTAATGCAAATTATTTTTCTTTAAGTCGCATGTGTGACCTGTGTCTGAATGGGGGTTTTAGCGGACGCTGCCGGTTTATAGAAAATTTTAAATTGATTTTTGAATCGAATTTGTAGAGAGCTTTAATATATATTCGAAAATTTGGATGTTATTGATAAATTTGATAGGCGAATGTAAGATTACATTGTCTAGCTCGGTGGATTATATATTTGAAAATAACGCTCTAGATTGTAATTAAGAAAAATTAAAGTTTTGAGCGAGGTTATCAATCTTTTATTTAGTTTTGATGATTGACAAGATAATAAATACAAATGTCAGGACGACTCATGCATTATAGTTTAAATTCAAATTTTCAAAGCTGACAAACAATAAATAAGTATAGGGTGTGTTTAGAAACCCTTCTAAAAGAAATTTTAGATACAAAAGTCTATTTGCAAAAGAAAAAAAAAAAAATCTTGTATGTTATGGTTATTTTTAAATGGACCCCAGCTACAAAAGTAACTTATTTTAGAAGTACATTTCGGAAGAGTGAAAAATATGTATTAAATTGTACTTTAACCAAAAACTTTACATTACACATAAGCACTTTTTGGAAAAATCCATATTATAAAGTCAATTTTATGAATGCACATTCATTTTGAAAAGTGCTCAAACATGCAGTATCATATATAATTATTGGAGTTGGACTATGACTAGTCGTATTTTATTTACATAATAAATATTTTATTGGTGTCACTTTAATATTTTAAATTACTTTCTCGAAATGTCAATTATTGAGATTGATACTCGTGTCTCATCATAAATCGCACGAATAAGATTTGAGGTGCTCTCTGCGCATCGTGCTATAGTTATTAGAATCGGGTTATTCTATAAAAAATTTCACATTCACATCGTAGTCAAAATAGTAAATGAAATAAGTCAAACACTGAATTAAAATTACTAAATAAATAATCCACTTTAAAGTAATTTGCAATGACGATGGTTGTAATTCTTTTATGAATAGCTATAATCTCATATGTGATGGTGCACGAATTTGCTATGACTTTTGGATTTATAGGAGCTTGGTCGTTTTATTGTCTCTGGATTTAACAAGTTCCATCTATATTGGAAAATTAATTTTCATAATATAAGTTTTATAGCAACTTTTATTAAGTTTGATTTGAGAGAAAATAATCTTAGGAAATTGTGGTTGACCACAAGCTTCATTTATATACTTTTGAAAATGCTAATTATGGTATTTAAACAATTTAAAAGTCGATTCAACTTAATTATTAAAGCAAATGATTAGTTTGTAAAAATGTGTAATTGTATCTAGACAAGGGGTTTAGGAGAGCGCCGAGCCCTACTAGTTTATAAAAAAATCTAAATTGAAGTATGAATCAAGCTTGTAGGTTTAAGTAACGTCCACGAAAATATGGATGGAATTGGTAAATTTGATAGGATAAATGTAAGATTATATTGTCTAGATTGGCGGATTATATAATTTACTTGAAAAGAACATATGGATTGTAATTAAAAAAATTAAAGTTTTTGAGCATGATATCAATCTCTATGTAGATTTGATGATTAATAAGATTATTCGAACCCGTCACCACGATCCTCATCCACTTCTCACGGATCTAAACGCGATGAGCCCACGTGCATTGTCAATATTGTGGTAAGGAAGGTCACGCATGGACATGCCACACACTCTTTTCTCATCTCGAAATAATCGGAAACAAGTTCATACAGTTCACTTTGACTTCCTCGAAATTGGCTAGTTGACTCACGTGCCTCCCACGTGTAGTTGCTCAACTCGTGATTTATTCTTTTACCACGAGGTATGATGGCCACTGGTGATCTTAACTTGCAATGGTACGACTCTTGATTTCTCTGGTTCTCACACTCTTTTTCCTAAATTTCACATATACGATATTAACTTTTTATACTTAAATTGAAACAAAATATTATATATGTTTCTAAGTTTTGCAATGAGAACAAAGCTTCTATTGAATTCTTTCCCTCTTATTTTATTGTGAAGGATATTCTCTCTTTCGAAAAACTCTTCTTCAAGGTCTGAACCACAATGACTTGTACATTTGGCTTTGTCATCTTGCTTATCACTTAGTCACACCTCGATTTCACAAGGTTTCCACCGTCTCATCTGTTGTGTGGCATGGATGTCTTGGGCACTCCTACGCCAAGATCACCAATAATCTCCTCTCTTTGGGTCTTCTATCAACTACGTCTTGCCTACTTTCCATTTTAAATGTCATTTCTTGTCTATGTAATAAGAGCCACAAGCTCCCATTTTCGATGTATAGTTTAACTAGTTCAGATCCACTAGAATGCCTTTTCTCCCGATGTTTGGGGACCTAGTCGGTCCGGCTTCTGGATGGGTTTTACATGTAACCTTTATTGATCATTTTTCAATGTTTATATGGATATTTCCTATTCATCTCAAATTTGATGTGCTACTATTTTTATCAACTTTAAACAACAAATCAAAATCAACTTAATTATAAAATTAAAACATTGTATTCCAACGGTGGTAGCGAGTATATTGCTCTTCGCATTTCTTGCCTCCATTAGAATTCAACATCTTAAATCTCTTCCTTATACACTGAGTTGAATGGATTTGTTGACGCTTACATTAATGATTATTTGAAACCGGCCTCACTTCTTCATCGAGGCCTCTTTGCCCTCTACGCTTTGGACTTTTGCATTTAAAACTGTTGTTTATCTTATAAATAGGCTACCCACTCCACACTTGAGAACAACGAGTCCATTCTATACTTTATTTCATCGTCAACCAAATTACAATTCACTTCGTCAATTTGGTCGTCTGTATGTTACCATGGCTCGACCACTATAACAACACTAAACATGAAGCGCGATCAACCCCTTATGCATTTCTTGTCTATGACACCACTCACCATTCTTACCTATGCCAGACCTCTCAACTAAGAAATTTTACATGTCAAGACATGTGTTCGTTTTGTCGGCCGACTTTCCTTTCTCATTTAATTGCAACCCTATCTCGCAAAACCCTAAATCACACACTGTCCATTGCTATTCAACCACTGGAAAAACCCCTCGATATTCCCATTCGGTATGATCGGTCTTATAGTGGCTCCACATGTTCGACTTTGATCGAACCTAATGGGGTGGCCTGGATGGACCCGGATCAACAAGCTTACCTCTGGCATGTTGTCTCGCCACTTCTTCTCGTTCTATCCTGCACGATGGTGTCAATGTTATCTCCCGAGTAGAGATAACCAACTCTTCATCTTTTTGTCCCTCTTACTCTCCTCTATCCTCACATCCTTTAAATCGACATCCGATGATCACTCGAGCTGAAAATAATATTTTTCGTCCAAAAATAATTAATAGCGTCTCTTCCAATCATCCTTGCCATATTCATCGAACCCACTTGTGTCTACAAAGCATTTGTTTCCGCAAAATGGCGTGATGCCATGGTAACAGAGCTCAATGCTTTGCTTGCCAATCACACATGGGATCTTGTCCCTCCTCCTCCCAATGTTAATCTTATTGGATGTAAATGGGTCTTTTGTATTAAACGAAATCCGGATGGCATGATTGCCCGTCAAAGGAGCTTGTTTAGTCACCAAAAGATTTCACAGCGCCCTGGGCCTAGATTTCTTTGAAACCTTGACCCGTTGTTAAACCCACCACCATTCGTATTTTTCTCTATTTCACTTAATTTTAATTGGCCCATTCATCAACTTGATGTCAATAATGTCTTTTTCTCACGGAAACCTTTACGAAGAGGTTTATGTATGACTCAACCACTAGGGTTTGTTGACTCTTTACCAACCACGTATGTCATTTGCATAAGGCCATATATGGTCTCAAAGCGAGAACCAGGTGCTTGGAATAATCAAACTCGTGGTTCATAAGCTTTAGTATGGGTTTGTCAATTCTAAAGTGATCACCTCCGATTCTCTCTACTTTCATCAATCTATCATTATGTATTTCTTGGTCTATATTGATGATCTCTTTCCCCATCGCAATAGCAAGACTTGCCCATTTATTGATGCTCTTTCCATTCGTTTTCCGTCAAACATCTTGGACACCTTAATTACTTTCTTGGTGTCGATGTCACCACACACCCTCTTTTCTCTTTCTCACTCAACATAAATATAATATTGATCTACAGGAAAAGGTCGAATGACGGGGCCAAACCGATTCGCTCTTATTCTCTCCAATTCTAACCTCATTTGCTCTAATGATGGCACTCACCTGGCCCATCCCACTCGATATCAAAAAGTAGTCGGTCGACTTCAATGTCTCTCCCTACTCATCTGACATAAGTTTTGCTATTAATAAGCTCTCTCAATTCATGAGTCGACCTATAGAGATGCAATTTTCGGTCCAAATATATTCTTTGTTATCTCAAATCCACTTTCTTTATTATTGGTTGCTCAGTAGCAAACATTAATTTCACCAAATCTCTTGTATTTTTGACTCTCGATTGGGATGGTAATTTAGATGATAGATCATCCATTTTCTACATTGTTTACATGGAAGATCACCCATCTCCGGAGCTCTAAGAAACAACAAATGATTGTTCGTTCTTCCACCAAAGTATGAGAGTATCGCAGCCTCTTTACTAAAGTTATATGGATCAAATCGCGAGAATTTCGTGTCACCTTTGCACCGATCGCATTACTCTTTGTGATAACTTAAATGCGACCTATCTTTCCCTTAACCAAGTGTTTCATTCCGGCTTGAAACATATTGCTATTGACTACCACTTTGTTATATATCATGTTTCAAATGGCACATTCCGAGTTTTCTACATTTCTACGAAAGATCGACTTGCAAATATTTTTACAAAATCTTTAGCCTCACATACATTAGTCAATTTTGCGATTCAAGATTGGAGTTTGGATGGACTCCGTCTTGAGAGGGCATGTTAAGGAAATCACGAAAAGTCGACACCACAATCCACAAAATTCCATCACTTGACAAAGTGATTTTCATTCCTTTGTAAATTTTACACTCTTGTCTTATAAATTAGAAATTGTAATGTGTATACATCATGTAGTTTTTTCTCAATTCTTTCAAAGCATGTCGTAGGAAGGAGCTCTTTGATGGACTTCTTTAGTTTGCTCATCTTTCCTTTCATCTTAGTGTATTCTCGTTTCACCTCTTCAAGCTCCTTCTAAGAGAAAGCGATATCCTGAGTGTCATTTCAGGCTGATATATCCGTTCATTTATAGGTTGTTGGGAAATTTATGTAATAGATTTTGATGATATCATGTAAAACTTAGATTAGGAAGTTGGCACCCCATTCTCTTTGTAAATCAACTTGTAATAGACAGGTTCTATAAGGCAGTGGAAGCTTGAGGTCGAGTTAAAGAATGAGGACTGTTGAGACCAGATGAATAATCGGTGTATGGCGGTGAGTGAATTGAAAGACAAGTCTCAATCAAGTGACAAAAAAGATGTCTCAATCAAAGACTAAAGTCGAAAACAAGATAAGTGGAGTTCTTGTCAAAAGGGTTATGTAGTAGAAAGGATCAAAAGAAAGTGAAAGATTGGTTGTCGAAGCAAAGTCAATTGTTTGTTCTGAAATTAGGCATGTGTCGGTATCCCAACCTTAATGTCGTTTTTCTTTGAAGAGTGCAAAAGCAAAAGGAACCAATGAGATGTACACGAAAACACAACGCGAGTTTAAGGAAATCTTTGCAAAACATTAAATTCAAGGATGGAGTCTACATCAAAGTTGTAAGATAAGACAAATAGCGACCTCAAAATGTAGTTTGAAAAAATACATCTATCTCTTTAACGGGTATATTTTTCAAACAAACACTATAAAAGGTGAGGAATACTGCGAGAGAAGGTTACGAAGACAAGCAAGCAATATACACTAACTTTTATGTAAGCAAACGGCAAATATCTCTCAAGCATTCTATACAAATCCTCAAAGCTACACTCAAGAAAAATAAACCAAACACACTCGGTAAAGGAAAGACAACTTCAAAGTGTTGAAGAGGAAAACTTGTTTAAAAGAACAAATGGTCTACACTCCAGGTTGAGGTGTAGTGAGGTTCGATTCGAACCAAGCTTTGGACTTGTTGGAGGGTTGTGTGAACAAATCCAGAGAGTTTGAAGGAGTTTGAAGTAGCAAGACATCTGTTTTGTGAAGAAGGTTGAAAAGAAGCAAAGTCGACTTTGTGATCAAGGCCTAACTTTTTGTCATGATTTCTCCAGGGGTTGGAGAAGAGTGGATTAGAGGAAATACCTATCCTCGAACAACTATAAAATTGCTTGTGTCATGTATATTCAACACATTTATATTCTTGCATATCTATATTGTTGTTTGTCTAATTTGCTAAGTCAACTGGTAATAACTAAGCTTTAAACAAGCTGTTGAAAACATATTTCAAACAAGGGTGGAAGTCTTCTTTGTAAAACCAAGTCTCTTCAATATTTAAAGAGTTAAGCTGAATCAACTAAGTTATCTTATCAACAACTAAATCGAGTTTGTTGAGTGGCTAACTCTTTGTGTAAGTATACTAAGCTATCCACCAAGGACCCAACCGACTTGTGATTAAAACTCCGATTTTAAAAGGACTAAATCGAAAAGTTGGTAAAGTCTATTCAACTCCCCTTCTAGACTTTTACTTTATCATCCTCGGGACCTATATATGTGGTTCTCCTTGTCCACCTTCTTCACCATCATCTTCATCCTCTTCAACTTGGATATTCGGTTCGGGAATATCACCTCCCGTCATCATACTTTCAATTTCAATGTCGTCAAATAAATCACCACGAGGAGGATTAGGAATAGAAGCTTGTCCTCGGGCGGATTTTGTTAGAGCTTTTACTATGTTTCTCCTCGTTCTTAATATTTGGAGAATATTGTCCTTGCCAAAATTGTTGTGTGCAATAATTATATTCATTTTCCGCCTCCAAAATCCCGGCAAGTAAAGAATCCAACTAACTTATTAAGTTCCCCCAAGGTGTATTGCTTCTTGGTTAGAATCCTTGATTCAAGCAAACATTGTACAAACACGACTTCTTAATTCACCCTTTCCTCGAACAATCTTATAAGTGAGATAATAGTCAAGATTGCTCGAAGTTTAAATTCTTTACCACAAACACAATCTGAAAATAAAGAGAAACAATTCGATAGTTATTCGACATTTCTTGAGTAGTACCCAGCGAGTAAAACTCCCAAAGAATTTTTACGTCATCCAAAGAAACCCCGAACGTTCATTATCTCATTTATTGCAAGTTAAAACCATAACTCCTTCATTTGGCACATTTAGCATACGACAAATATCGACATATGTCCAACAATAATGATGACCATTCACAAAAGAGTTCAATTCTAAGGGCTTTTGAGCATTTCCATCAATCTTGGACAATTTTATTAATTCATCATCATAATGAACAGTTAGATTATTTCAAAGTGACATCCAACCTTGAGTTTTGAAATAAGCCTAATTTAGGATATTCATCATGAAATAATTGAAAACGGCATATATGAGTACGACAAATCGGATCTTACCATTCAAATTAACATTCTTGTAATGGACCTGGCAAACTTATTAATGAATCAAAATCTATTAGCACTTGAAGGTGGCTTTGAAATAAAATACAACTTACTTTTATCCTAATAAATATGGGAGCTATAAATACCTTTCCGTAGAGCCACAATTTCTTCCTCCGAGAGCTGTGGGATCATCTCTTTGAGGATTTTCAACACGTGCCTCTTGAGGATTTGAAGAGGATTCTCTCTTTGCTTATTTCTTCTCCTCGATACTTGGTTTATCAACTGGTTTACCTTTTTCACCTTGTCTAGCTTAATATTTGTTGCCATTGGAGTTGCAACGGTTTTTCTTCTTCAATCCGAACTTAAAGAGTTATTTGGTGTACTTTGACTGAGATATGCAAATGCCTTTTTGACATTGTTTGATTTGTAGTCCAAGGAAGAAATTAAGTTCTCTCATCATGCTCATATCAAATTCACCTTGCATCAACCTTTGAAAATTTCTTGCCGACAAAGATTCATTAGTAGCACCAAAGATAATATCATCAACATAAATTTGAACTAATAGACTATCTTGCCCTTTTTCAAAAACAAATAAAACAAATGTAGTATCAACTCTACTCTTGAAAAAACCATTTTGTAAAAGAAATGAACTAAGTCTATCATATCAAGCTTCGGGATCTTGTTTTAAACCATATAAAGCTTTTTTGAGCTTATAGACATCATTTGGTCTACAAAATTTTTCGAACCCCTGGAGGTTGTTTGACATAGACATCTTCTTGCATAAAACCATTTTGAAAAGCAGATTTAACATCCATTTGGTAAAGTTTGAAATTTTTGAAACAAGAATAGGCAAGTAAAATGCAAATAGCTTCTAAACGTCGCTGCCCCAGGTGCAAAAGTTTAATCATAGTCAATACCTTTTTGTTGACAATATCCTTGAGCTACTAACCTTGCTTTATTTAGATGATGTTACCTTGATCGTCTAGCTTGTTCCTAATACCCATTTTGTCCCGATGATAGTTTTTGATGGAGGACAAGACACAAGTTCCCAAACATTATTCCTTTCAACTTGATTAAGCTTTTCTTGCATCTCTAGAACCCAATTTTCATCCTCAATGGCTTCCTTTGTATTTTTTGCTCTTTTTGATATTTAAGAGCTTTTGGTAAATTTCCATCTAGTCATAATCTTGTCAAGTAGATCCCCAATTATAAGATCTTTGGAATGATCTTGTTTGAATCTTAGAGCCATAGGAAGATCCAGAGAAGTATCACTCTTATCCTCTTGTTTAACATTTGAGGAAGAAGGTTGATCATTTGAGATATAAGGTTGATCATTTGGAATTATTTGTCCAACTTTATTTTCTTCATCACTATCATCGTTTGGTATTAACTTTCCATGTCGGAGGCTTCATTGAATTTGACATGAATTGATTCTTCAACTACTATGCTTGTTTTATTATAAACCTGGTAAGTTTTGCTTTTAGTTGAATACCCAAAAAATTCCTTCATTGGCCTTAGGATCAAGTTTATTTAATTGATCCTTGAGTGTTCAAAATAAAACACTTGCAACCAAATATTTTGAAGTAGCTAATATTTGGTATTCTTCCTTTCCAAGCTCATAGGATGTTTTATTCAACTTCGGGCCTTGGAAGCACTCTCCCAATAGATTTGGAGTTTAACTTTTTGTCCTATATTTTTTCAATACTTATTCGCCATAAATGATGTTTGCATTAGTTCATGCATAAACCTACTCCACTTAATTTAGCCCATAACATAGTCCAAAATACATAATCCTTCCAAAAACAAGCAAAACTAATTACCTGATATAGAAAAACCATACATATATAAGCTTGATCTTCAAACCCACTACCATAATCACAAATCACACCATGAATCTTTGCTAAAACAACCTGCAAAAACAAAGAGACCATCAATGAAAACGAGCCTAAAAACCACAGCAACCGAGTCAATTTTACTTCTGGATTGCCAAACCATTTAGCTCGGCTTTGTCTTTCAACTCTCAACCTTCACTTCTCTACAAAGTCCGCAAAATCATGGCAGCGCCTTGTTTATTCTCTCGATTTTTCTCCATATCTCTCTCTTTACGTTATCTAAGCCAAACTTCATCAATGTCCTCCTCATTCAATCATGTCCAAGGCTAATGCCAATCACACACTATTAACATTCAACCTTCTTACAAAGTCCGCAAATCATGGCAACACCTTGTTTATTCTCTCGATTTTCCTCCATATCTCTCTTTTTCGCTATCTAAGCCAAACTCCATCAATGTCCTCCTCATTCAATCATGTCCAAGGCAATGCCAATCACACACGATTAATGCCAACCCCACCATTTGATCCATCACTTTTACTGCTATGCCAACATCCATCTTATATATCAAGAATGCGCGATCCAATCCATAACAACATCACACAAATTAGTTCTAATATCCGCGGCATGGACAAGTTTCTCCCGGCACTCACACGTCCATTAGTATTCGACCCTTTATCCAATAAAGGAATTTTGGACCTCCATTGTCCACTCCACGCCCGGTGGTACGTCACCCGGCTCGATACACGGTATAATATACATTGCAAGTGGTACAGGCACAAAATACAACGAGTGATGTGGAGAGGTCGATTGAGATATGGGACATGACGAAGAAGAAATTGAGTGGAGTTGGGAAAAATGGGAGTTGTTTAGAGATGTTAGGTTTAGTAAAGCGATAGGCGGTTGTATAGAGAGAAACTCTTGCATGGTAAATGTAAAGGGTAAAGTGGTAAAACGATGTTGTGATGGATCAATGAGAAGAAATGCCAAGGGTATCGTATCCGCCTACTACCATGTCTTGTGTCAAAAAATGAAGAATCTATCGTTTAATAAATTACCTAACACATTTATGGCCCGAAGATGTGATTGTTAAAAAAGGGATAATTGAATAAACTACCCTTGAGGTTTTACTTATTTAGAAAGAACAATTAAAAACCAAATTAACGTTGAAAATTACAAAAACCTCATTCAGAAAGTATGATGTGTGCGTTTGCTTCGGTCTTGTACATGCTACATCCAATGCCAAAAATATTCAATGTTTGACAAATTGTGTCACTTTGGTGGAATCTATGCATCTGCACAATGCACCAAGTGTAGGATGAATTCGATGTGTGCCCCTCAATCTTTAGCTTCTTTTAGAGGTAAAGTTTATATAGTCATATTCTACAAAGCGGTCAGCGAAGTTTTGAACCCTGTTATTTGTGGTTATCTTGTTCTCCTTTGACAAAGACTTCTAAGTATTTGATTAAGGGATAGATTACAATTAAAAATACCCTTAAATTTTGGGTATTTACAAAACGAACCAAAAATTCTTAATTACGAAAACCCCTTGAAGTTTGATTTCGTATTACATTTTAGGTGGGTAATTATAGTATATCGGTGGTATTTGAAATATTTTTGCTTATGAAGCATGTAAAATGTATGAAGGAATCAAACCTCGAGGAGTTTTTGTAATTTTGAGACTTTTCTTGTAAATACCCAAACCTCAGGGTTTACTTTTGTAGTTATCCCATTTGATTAATGTTTTAAGGGGTGAATTTTCTAAGATCAAAGGTGAAAACAACATAACGAGGACACCATTAATTTAAAACTATTTGAGATTGAATTAATCTTGTTGTCTATCTTGCTTATCTTTCGCTAAAAATAAACTTTTTTGTTGCAAACTAGTTCAATTTCCTATAAAATTGTTGTACGGTTTGTAGACTTCAATCAATTCTGGATGACTCATCCTTGGTAACACATGAACTGCAATAACTTCCATTCCTCGGGCGGATCCAAAATCCAAACCTTAGTCGGCCTCGCCAAAACGTTGACCACAACAATCTTCCCACCATCGGCGAAACAACAAAGATTTTCCCGCAACCTCTTGATATATGCTCGCACCTTCGTGTACTTCAAATTCTCAATTATCTCGTCCCATCGATCATTATCACCATCATACTTGCTCAATGAACCACTTTCTTGATCCACCACATACATAACACCATCACCACCATCAATAGTTGTTGGTCCGTCCCATCCCGAACATCAAAGGTTTTTCCACTAGGTTTTACTTTGATAGGTTTTAACGAGGCCTCATTTTTAGGTGGACGACTTTGGCCCTAAAATACTTTGGAAGTAAAAAATTATTTAGCATAGACCGACATATCTCTTGTAATGTTCAATTTTTCCTTTCGGCTACACCATTTTGTTGAGGAGTTCTTGAGTAAAAAATTATGTGTGTATCCTTTGGTTTCACATAATACTATAAAGTCACCATCAAATTTTCCTCCTCGATCACTTCTTATGGTTTTGATTGTATCCGCCTTTTCATTTTCTAAAAGTCTACACAACTTAGCAAATTCATAAGAGACATCACTTTTATTTGCAAGAAAAAATAACCCAAGTATATCGAGAAAAATCATCAACTATGACAAAAGTATAATATTTTCCACTTAGACTAGCCATGTCAATATCCCCATAAAAATACGCGTAGATAAAGAAGTTGTAGAGGTTTGGTTGTGGAAATTTCATCTTTGGGCTTAAAACTACTCTTAACTAATTTGTTCATTTGACAAGTGTCGCATAAGCGAAGATTTTTGAAATTTTATTTGGGTAGTCCTTTGATGTGTTGATTTTTATAAATATTTTGCAAATTTTGTATCCAACATGTCCAAGTCGCTATGCCATAAATTCGTTAAATCATTGTTGACGACAAGACAAGAAACATTTTGACAAACAAAATCACTTATACAAATTTTGTAAAGATTGTCTTTTCCACTAGCTTCACGAATAGTTTTATTATCTTTGAGGAAAAGGCATTTTTCTTTATTAAAAGAACATCATAATCTAAATCATATAATTGACTAACACTAATTCAAATTAAACTTAAGCCCATCTACTAATACATCATGAAGAGAAAAAAAATTACCAATGTCTCCATTGCTAATGATTTTGCGCTTGCCATTTCGAAACATAACCATTTCTTCCTCTTTGAGCTTCATGTTGGTAAAAAGTTATTTTCTTTCGGTCATATGGTGCGAACATTCGCTATCCACGAGCCATTTGGAATTTTCTTCCATTTTAATTGCCCTTAGTACCGACATCAAAATTATTTTTGAGTCTTTTAGAGTATTGAGTTTATGGGGGATAGCGTTGAGACCTTTGAATCTCCAAAAATAACTAATGTTATTTCTAATTCTACAAGTGCTAGCAAGATGTCCATTTTTGCCACAATAAAAACAAGTAATAATTTTAGGACTACTAGCACGAATAAAAAAGTCGGAGCTTGGTTCTTGTTTCTAGAATCGGTATGAAAAAGGTTTGTAACCAAGTCCTAATTTTGAATGCTCACTTCTTTGTGCCTAATTTTAGTAACGTTATCGGCACTCAAATTAAAATGTTGCACATCTTATCTCAAAATTTTGATCTCTTTTGTGAGCATTTGTTTTTCGAAATCAAGAGTTTTGATTTTGCCAAGAGTAATAGTATGAGCATGATCAAGAGATTCATAAGAGACAAATAATTTATCTTTCTCTAATTTTAGCTCTTTAAAATCCTTTTTCAAACTTTTGTATTTACAAATCATATATCTAAATTCATTTTGCAATTCATCATAATCACGTTGAAGTTCATCAATTAAAGACAAAGAAGAAGAGTTAGAGCATACCTCGTTATTTTCATCGGCTATGTCCATAAGTATTTGCTCAAACTTCTTCTTCATCATCGGACGCTGCAAGTAGCTCGTCCCCATATTTTAACATCCGCATTTAAGGCCTTCATTTTCGGAAAAACTATTTCTTTTTTGTTCCTCCTCCGCCATTTTGGGACAATCGGCGATAAAGTGCCCGGATTTCCCATTTAAAGCAAGAATTGTCTCTTGCCTTATTTTTATTTATGAATTTTGCAATTTTTTGTACTAAGGCGGTCGTTTCTCATCATCTTCATCACTAGCATAATATGAATTATTTAAAGTAGATGATAAGCCTTTAGGAATAGATTGTATACCCGAGTTGAGAGGTGGATGGTTTGGAATTCTTCCTTTCTTTGATATAACTTTGTAAATAAGAAGATTTCTAATAAGCTCATCAAACTTGAGAATTTCAAGATTTGAGCTTCCGTAAACGCGTCGTCCACCTTTTCGAACCAAGAACCGCGAAGAGCATTTGAAACTTTTGTTACCTTGTCTTCTTTCGAGATGACTTTACCTAGCTTGTTTAACCTTCTTAGTTCCTTCATATATGGTTTGAGTTTTTCCATACTTCATGAGCGAACCTTTCTCAAATTCGATTAGAATCGGTAGCGATAAGAGAGCAATGCAAAATATTTAACGCATTACCCTTTAAAGAGAATGACTTCTTGTTATTTTCATCGAACTCCTTGAAGCTTTCAAGAACCAAGTTCCATCCTCCAATTTCTTGGTTGGTTGGGCTATTCTTCGATGACCAGCGTTCCAAATATCGAACCCACAATCTTGTAAGAAGCATTCTATTCATCCTTCCAAAAGGCATAGTTGTTGGCGTCGAATAGTGGTGGCTTGTTGGTTAAGGCGTCGGTGGTGATGTAGCTTTCGTTTGGAGCAATGGATCTTTCCTCTTTACTCGCAACGAGAAGCGAGCTTGCCAAAGAGTTTGGCTTTGATACCACTTGTTAGTCCAAGTGGCTAAAAAAATCTAGAGGGAATGAATAGATTTTCCCAATTTTCGATTAATGCCCTCTTTTTAGAATATGAAGGTGGTGAAGGAATAAAATACATAAAATAAATCGACACACAATGATTTATAGAACTTCAACTGACTATCTAGAGCCTACGTGCTTTCCGCCTTGATATGTTCGAATGAATTTACGTAAAGGAAGACGCGTTTATTGATATCAAACAATTACAACATTTATCTTGAAGAGTACCACTCTTAGCTTCTTACAATACCAACTTAGAAGAGCACCACACTCTCTCACTTCTATGAAGAGCATCAAACTCTTGAAAGACTTAAGATCAACCAGTGTAGTGTGTTCTTACTACAAGAACACTAACAAGGATTTCTTGTTTTGGATGATTTTACAATTACAATCAAGATTACACTTTGTATGAAAATATTACAACTCAAAAGTGTAAGTGTAATCAAGAAGGAAATCATATCAATCTAAATATGAAAGTGAAGTCTTAGCTTAATACAAAAGAATGTGAAAATGAAGACTTAGAGAATTTTCTTGATTTCTTGTTGTGCTTTGTATATTGATGTGTTGTATTGATCCACATAAAGGAGCTTCAAGATTTAAATCTCAACACAGGCTCCTCATATTTGAATTTTGTTTGCAAAAAGAAGATTAAAAGATCCACAAATAATGTACAAAAATGATAAAGTGATAAAAGTAAATCTTGTTATGCACTACGGGTTCAAAGTCATCCGATTTTGAGCAGGCGACGGTCGACAAGTTGTAAAATTTGAATTTTAAAACCATTGAGTGCGATTTGGCATAGGTCAACCTTGTGGGCGACCAGGTCAACTTGTGCGGATGCTGTTAAAATGGAGAGTTGCAAAATACCCACTTCAAAAATTGACCACCCAGGTCGACCTAGTCCAGAGAGTTTTGTTCCGACAAAAATTCGACTAAGCCTTTGGGGTTCCGTTATACCTTGAGGATGTTCGGTAATAGTTAAAAATATTTTAAAAAGTGAAAACCAAGTTATATAACACCCAAAAAATAATTTTGAATAATTTAAAGTATATTAGGGTGAAATCATCAAAATCAAAAATACTTTATTCTAACATAGGTTTGGTCGTTCTTATTGTGTCTCTTTGATTTAATAAGTTTCATAGAGATTGGAAACTAATTTTCATAATATAAGTTTTATAGCAACTTTTTATTAAGTTTGATTTGATAGAGAATAATCTTAGAAAACTCGTGGTTGACCACAAGCTTCATTTTTATACTTGTGAAAATAGTATGAGATTTAAATAATTTAAAGTTAGTTCAACATAAATATTAAATCAATTTATTTTTTTTTAAGCCGTATGTGTGATGTGTGTCTTGAAAGGGGTTTAGCAGACCCTACTAGTGTATAAAACTTTTAAATTGAAGTATCAATCCTAATTTGTAGAGACTTAATGCCCATTCAAAAATATGAATGTAATTGGTAAATTTGATAGGATAATATAAGATTATATTGTATAGATCCGTGGATTATAAAATTTATTTGAAAATACGTATGTTGTAATAATAAAATTTAAAGTTTTGAGCCGAATATCAATCTTTTATTTGGATTTGATGATTAATAAGGCAATAAATACAAACGCGTCCATATAACTCATGTTGACTATAAGTCCAATTCGAATTTCCAAATGGAGCCAAACAAAGAAACAAGAATGAAAATCCCTTCTAAAAGGACTTTTAGATATATATATATATATATAGAAGTTTATTTGCGAAAAAATTGTATATTATTGTTATTTTTAAATGGACTTTCGGAAAAGTGAATTATTCTAGAAGTCTGTTTTGAAAAAAAAGTGAATTTGTGAATTTACAATTTTTTTCAATTACATCTAAAAATGTGTATTAAATTGTACTTTAACCATACATATTACATTCCGCATAAAGCATTATTGGAAAAATTCATATTAGAAAGTCAATTTAATGAATGCACTTTCATTTCAAAAATGCTCCATACATGCACGTGATCATATATAATTATTGGGATTGGACTATAAGTAGTAATCTTTCATATGCATGATAAGAAATCAAGCTTGATTTTTATCCTGTAATTAATACTCATTTTCAAACACTTGACTTTGTATGAATATTCACTCCTTTTTTCTTTGTTTTACAACAATAAAATATATGTTTCTATTAATCAATTTGAAGCAAATAATATACAATATTCTATAGTCAAACGGGGAAGAGCTCAAATAAATTCTCACATTTCAAACCAAAAGAAGGAGAGGGCAAAAAAAAAAAAAATCGAAACTAAAACAGATACAACATAACATGAAGTATTAGATCAAACTCGGCAAAGATGTGATTCTTGGTTGGATGAGTGATCGCTAACTTCCAAATAAGGTTTGACGATCTAAAACTATTTTATAGTCTCAAGATATACTAGAAATAGAAACCCGATGAAAAACTCCGATTGAGGCCCCGGAGAAGAACATATCTACTAATATCTGAATACATCTAAAAAACAACAAAACTACAAACGAAAAATAAACCAAATCCCACATACGAGAGAAAACTACTCCTATTGAGGGGAGAAATTGAAAAAACACATAGACGGTGAATGAAAAGAGAAAAAATAGCAAAACAAATTACCTTTCTTTCCCATTGGGGGGGACTTTTTTTTGTAGAGAGCAAAATTAGGAGGGAAGATGAGGCTAAGATTCCCAAAGGAGTATGAGTATTTATTGCTAAAATTAATATTCGCAACAAATTACTTAATTATTAAAATTCGTCCCAAAAATGGGAAAAATAGTTAACTTAGCAATGAAACCCCTTTTTTTCTTGATAATTTTAGCAATGAAAATGTCAAATTCACTGTTAATATAAGTAAAATAAAAAAATAAATTTTATTACATTAGCGGTAAAGTAATATTTTCGTTGCAAGATGTGAAAAACAATAACATAAATATTTTTTTGATGAAACAACGTTATTTTGTCAATAGATTACCAACAATGACAATAACAAAAAAACGTTGCTTCATTAAGAAAACGATATAGCCAGCAACTTCTAATGTTAGTCGAACAAATTAGTCGACTCGAGAAAAAAAAATTACAAAATTTCTTATAGCAACCTTTCATGAAGTTTGATTTTAGAGAGAATGGTTGACTGCAAGCTCCATTTTCTATACTTTCAAAAATGTTGATTATGGTATTTAAACAATTTAAAAGTTGTTTCGACTTAAATATCAATACAAGTTGATTTTTTAAAAAGCCGCTTGTGTGACTATATCTAGATAGGGGTTTGGCATGAACACCTATCGATTTATAGAAATTCCAAATTGAAGTATTAATCCGAGAAGTTGTAGAGAGTTGTATAGTGCCCTGCCATTCTAAGAATATGGATGGAATAGATAAATTTGATACGATAAAAGTAAAATCACACTGTCTACATATGTGGATTATATCGTTTATTTAAAAAGAACGTTTGGATTATAACAATAAAATTTTAAATTTTGAGTAGAACATCAATCTTTTATTTGGATTCGATGATTAACAAGTGGTGGCTCATAGTTTTCAGTGGACTCAAGCCTTTGAAGAACTAGCTGCTGCCTAACTAGGTACTCCAAACAACTTATAGCAAAAGGCAAAATGAGCTTTTCATACCTAATTTTTAGTTTTCTTTAATTTATAATTATGACTAAAATTATCTTAATTATATTAGTAATTCATCTTCAATCGCATGTTTGATGGTAACTTTTTAAATGGGCTTTTAGAAAAATAATTTATTTTCAAAAGTGCTCCAAACATGCTTATTTTTTTAATTTTTCCTTAAAGCTTTTTCCTTTTTTCAATAGCTTTACTAAATTTTAATTTTAAGAAATATATATTAATTAGGTTAAAAGAAAAGAAAATATGCCCCAATAATTATTTTTGATATAGATTATTATCGTATTAATTTGTGCCCCCTCATAAAATTTTTTTGGATCCGTCCCTGGTTGGACTATGATTAATAGACTTTCATATACATGATAAAAAAAACGAGCTTAATTTTTATTTCAGCCAAATTAATATTCATTCTCAAATGTTTGACTTTGTATAAGTATTCACTGGTAAAATCAATATTCACAAGTATTACCTAATTAAAAGTCGTCCCAAGGAAAAAAAAAGGAAAAATAGTTAATTTAGCACGGTACATCATCATTTTTTGATAATTTTAGCAATGATAATGTCATTTTCAATGTTAATTTGAAAGAAAAATAAAAATAAAAAACCTCATTACTTTAGCGGCGCAAAGTAATAATTTCATCGATAGATGTAAAAAAAAGGTAACTTACTAACAAATTTCATCAAAAATTATATAGCGACCGAATTTGCTCTATTAGTAGGAAACATATCATCGTTAAAAACCAAATTTGTCGTGGATTGATTACACCTTAATAAAAACAACTAATTATAATTTATAAGTACTATAGCTAGATGTCTCAAATTAAAAGCTATTGTAAAACATTATTCTCACCTCTATAAATAGGGATGGCGGAGACGGGACGGTATGTCCCATTTTAAATACCACTCCCGTAGGCGCCGTATCATTCCCTATTTTGGGAATCGGTATGAAGATGGGGAATCCCCATTTAGATAACAGAGTCCCCATTTTATATTTAAAAGTATATAAAAAATTACTTAAAATAGTCATAATTAAAATAAATAAAAATACCATGAACCACTAATCTTATAATAACTTCACAAAGATAAAATATCTTAACAAATTAAGTTAAATACAACAATATTCGAAATACAAAGTAATCTTAAAAATAAAAAGTTATTACAATATAAAACACATAATTTTTAAGGTTTAATTTTGAGATTTAATAAATAAAAATATATACACATAATTAATATTAATAATATATATGCGCATATATACATATATATCGATAAACGGGGATGGGGGGACGGGAATCTCCATCTTACCTAATCGGGGACGGGGATAGGGCGGAGGATATAAATATCATCACCGTCCCATCCCCGATTTTAGAAAAATGGGAATTTCCATCCTCGCTCTCATTCCTGGATTAACCGATTTTCCATCCCATTTTACTTTCGGATACCAACGGGATGGTTTCCCGGAATTTTGCCATCCCTATCTATAAATGTGCAAATATACCCACATACCTAAAATAACTATATAAAGTATAAACATCTAAGTTTTTTCCATTTACTTAAATTTATACACAAATATACAAATTTAATAGATGACAAATACGTATCAGTGCAACATATAAAAATGCATGTTCCGTGCAAGTCTCGTGTAATTTTGAGAAAACCCATTTACGTAAATATATATTCTCTTAATTAACCTTAAAATAATGATCAAATTATGACACTTGAATATCAATATCAATATCAAGCGGTACAAAATATTTATTTCCAAATTTGGGCTTCATTTCTCAATAATTGTATTTGAACTGTTAATACTTCAATAAATGTTAAGGAAAAAATTAGAACGGAAATTCGGGCATTGAGAGTTTGGCCCAACAACAACAATAATAACAACAAACAAGGTAAAAATTAGTATATGTAAAATAAGTTAAATTTATTAATAAGTATATGGAGACTAATTAATGGTTTTCAGAATTATCCCTACTATATATATATTCTGCTAACAATAAATCTTTGTGCTAATTAATTTTATAAAAACGACTTTTATGAGTTTTGCAAAAACAATGTGGGTAAATCTAAGTGTATTAGTGCGCTATTATTGCAAAGGTATTTTTAATCAAAACGCTTAAGTTTTATATATAATAAGTGAAGGGTATGAATTTTTATTGATTATATTTGATTTTGTGATGTTACACATATGTCTCCCTAACCACAACTTGTAGGATGTTCTACATAAATGTTTGGCGTGGTGTCACTTTAATATTTTAAATTATTTCCTACACTACAAGAAAATTCCAGGTTTATCAACATAATTTACCAACAAAAAAATTAACTAAATTTTGTATTTACCTACGAAAAAACAAAAATATTATATTTTATCAAATTATACCGACAATTTACAATTTACCGATAGATTTTCCGTAGGTATATACCAACCATGATTTTACATTCCGTAGGTAAATATTTTACCTACAATATGTTTACCTACAATTTACAATTATCTTAATATTTACATACAATTTTTTTAGGTAAACTAGTTTTTTCTTGTATCTTGCTTTCGTAGTACAATAAATTATTAGAATGTGATATTCTGATAAATCTTTTTCACGCTCACATCATAGCCAAATTAGTGTATGAAATAAGTCATTTAACAGTAAATTATAAAGTGCCAATATAAATAAACCACTTCAAAGTAATAGAGTATATATGGGGTAATTATTATATATACTTGAAGAGCTATAGTTGAAATGCGATTGATGCATAGATAACCAAAACTTTTAAATCTATAGTCTTTTTTTTAGAGGATTTTTAAATCTATAGTCTTGGTCGTTCTTATTGTGCCTCTTGAATTTATAAAATTTAAGTTGTAGGAAAAATTGATTTTCATAAAATAAGTTTTCATATCAACTTTTATGAAGTTTAATTTTGAAATAATAACCTTAGAAAGTTGTGGTTGACCACAAACTTCATTTTCTACACTTTCGAAAATGCTGATTAAAACAATTTAAAAGTTATTTCAGCTTTTCTAATACCTAAGAAAAGTCTCCGTTGGGCCATCATCTCAAATTAGAAGTATAATGGTTTTGATATTTAGATTTTTAATAAATTGCCAACAAATTAAGATTTTATTTTTTATATACTTATATATATACAAAAATACACAGAAATAATACATCATAGATGTCTATCAGTACAATATATATATATGGAGAAATGCATCTTGGTTCTTACATGCAAATCTCGGGTAAAAAATTCAAACAAATTGTGTAAAAGTAAAATATATCTTAGATGGGTGGCGTAGCGAAGAATAAAATAGGAAAAATTATAAATTTGGTCATGTATCTATGGAGGTATTGCAAAATTAGTCCTATAAATTTTTTGAGGTTGTAATTTTAGTCATGTGGTAATTTTTTTTTTTTTTTTGTGTCACTCCTGTGACAATTTTGACCCTTAGCAAGAATAACAATTTTAATTATGTAACTTTTAGGAATTGACAGTTTTGGTATTTTATTTTTAAGTTGTGGTAATTTCGCTCCTATTATTCAAAATAACCAATTTTATCATATTTTACGTGTTTTTTGTATTTTCATTAAGAAATATATGTAGAACTCGTATCTCGGTTTTGATCTAGATTCATAAATTTAAAATTTTTCCATCATTAGTCAATCTTTAGTATAAATGATAAATAAATTTCACTCAACTAAATAAAATATAGACTTTGATACCATTTTAAACTTGATCTTATTAAGTATATTGATTATATTTGGCTATTAAGGGCATTTTAGAAATAATTAAAATATTGGAAATAGTTCTTAGTTACAAATTTACGTCAACTTAAAACTTGTTAGACCAAAATTGCATAAATCTAAAATTTACGGGACCCAAATTGCAAAAACGCAAAATATACAGGACTAAAATTGTAATTTCAAAAGTCATAGTACTAATTTTATATTTTGCCATAATAAAATATTGGGATGACCGTCATGACCGATAGAAGAGAAGTGGAATAAAAATCACATAAATTCCAACTAAAATATATATTTTTTAAATAGAGTATAAAAAGTTGCTCAAACAAGGTTACAAGAATGTGGGCCAGAGTGTAAAAAGAGGGAGTTTAATCAAAAAGGTGCCCACAAAATAATTGCAAAACACATTTCCTTTTTGCAATTCCAATGCCTACAATTTGTAATAACTTTTAACTAGCACCACATTCATAATACTACTTTTCGATATGTAAATACACAATTTTATGCTAAAAATATATACACAATTTACTTTAAACTTTGGTCAAATATTTTGTCTTTAAAATTCTAGATAATTTTAGAAATGAACAGATAAACTAGCTACTATGTTCCATTTATGATGATTGTGCATATAATTAACAGTGGAAATGGTATAATATAGTTATTCTAAAATCTAAAAATGAAAAATAACCATCTTTTGTAGACACATCTTTTTTTAGTCATTTTGGGGTGTAAAATGACATTCATACTCCTTTTAGCGTGTTTGTTTGATATTTGAATTATTTTTCTCTTTTCACTTATCTTTATGTATCCTCTTACTCTTTCTTTTAAGATTTTTTAAAAAATCGAATCTTTATTTTTTGTTTTAAATATGCAATATGGGTGTTAAATTATAGATATCAAAAAGAGGATTAATTTGATATATTGTACATGCGAAACGGATTTAAAATGAAAAAGTTATGTGAATTCAAAATTTTTTGGAGAAAAACAAAATAACTGAATTATAATAAGTGAGAATCAGTATGTCGGATTCCATCAGAATCGATATCGAGACACTGTAACTCGACATCGAAGTTACAAGATAATATCAAGTTACAAGAATATCGAAATTCTGATAACTCGATGTCGATCTTAGTCGAGGATGTGTTTTGCAGCGATTAAATTGACTAAATGGCAAATTTGATTTTTCATACCCCAAAATGGCTAAAAAGAAATGTATTTGAAAATAATGGCTAAAAAACATCTTAATTTGATTGGAATGGCTAAAATAAACCGAGTGTAATTAATATTTGCACTGTTATAAAGTTCATCATTTCCTTTTTAGGTGATCATCTGATCGTGGGCTATGATCATCATGGGTGATGGGCTTTTAGGCCCTCTTTAAGACCCAAGGGTTGTAGAAGAGAATAAAAATTAGGAATGGTCCACAAATATAGGATTTTAGTTTACAAATATGACAGAACATTGAATAGTACAAGTACCAAATAATTGAATACTATCCTTTATATAGGGTATTTTGATTTCAGGGTAAGTCTTGTGTGGCCGTCTTTACGGGATTAAAATCACGTGAGACAAATCTAATTCATATCTAAATCAAAATAAGTGAGATTCATATTTAAAGGATTAATTAATATGGGTCACTTTCGGTTTGTCTCACGAAAATAAGTCCAAAAGCTCACATGAGTTTTTTCTTGATTTCGTGGATAAAATAAAACAGAAATTGAATTGAAATATTTTTAGTATTTGGTACGTAAATACTTCTATAAATAATTTTCAACTTATTGAACTATTTTTTGAAATAAACAATTAGCTCAGAAGTCCCACTAGAAAAATATTTACATCCTTTGACCTCTTAGTGATAAAGTCAACTTTAAAAGCATAGGTAATTATTCAACAATATACAATAATTTTTTTTAATTGTAAAAAATATATTTTTTCTTAAAAAAAAAAAAACCATGACAAATATCTTTGAATAATCGATGCCATAAGTTTGTGTGCAACCTTTTGCCACATTTCTTCATTTATTTCTACATACACGAGAAAGCAATATTTTTATATTTATTTATTTATTTTATTTTTATTTCTGTGTTTATCGTGAACTTTAGTAAACATTGAAATAGAGGATAACGCCATTAATAATGGTGAGTTGGTGACAAGGACACTTGAACTTGGGGTTTAGCCTTCTACTTTCCTATATAATCCAACCCAAAAAAAAGATACTGAAATTTGGAGCCTAGTGACATATTTGCCACTTATATCATTTTTATTTCTTTTTTCTACTTGTCTTATTTTACTTGAAAGAAAAATTAAACAAACAAGATAAAATATCAAATACCATGTTTTCTCTTCTTTTTTTTTAAAAAAAAATGTCTCCATTAATCGACCATAAATAATAATAAAGATCATAAAATAATAATAAAAACTATTACGAAAGATAACCAAATAAATAAATTACTGGAATTGATTTGTTTTCTTTGATACAGATATACTGTAGATATTCATAATTTTATAGAGAACTATATATGACAATAACAAATGAACATATCAATTGGAGCCAAACCAAATTTGTGAAAGGATCTTCTTCGACACCATTGGTCGTGCAGGTTCGAATCTCTCCAAATGATATTTACTAAACCACGCCTCAAAAAATCCCTCCATACGCGTGGGCCAAGCGGTGTATACTAATCCGTAGGGCCAGGCCGGAGTTGGGGTTTCTTGTGGTGGGGACCATGATCTTAGGTGGGGTGGCTAGTATAAAAAAGTTTACCCTCCAAAGTTTTACCTGCAAGGGTGGCTTGGAGTTGGTGGAGTAGGTGAAATGGGACCGAAGGTCACGAGTTCGATTCCCCTACCAACACTTTCTTGGTTGAGCCTGAAAACACACAGGGCTTTGCTCTAGTGTGGTTTACCTGGTTGGCGTAGTTTGCGGCTAGTACGTCCACCGAGGGTTTATCCAAAGTCTTGTACTCAAAGAAGTAGCGGCTGCGGCTCCCCCGTTATCAAAAAAAAAAAAAAAAAAAAAAAAAAAATAACAAATGAACATTGTGCTACAACTGTTTATACTTTGTGTAGCAGCCAAAAATGCTCATGGACTCATGGACAAGTGTCGTATAACTTTTATGTTAGGTTTCCATCATATTAAATAAGAATGTAAATTCGTGTAGTCTTTAGATTTACGTGTCATGTTGAAACGTAAAAGTCATACTATTCATGCATATTTATCAATCTTAATCCAGTCTATGTAATTTCCCTCAAAAAAAAAAAATCCAGTCTATGTAATTATTCGTGTCAATTTTTTTAACTCTAACCCAATATATTTATTGTTTTTATTTCTCGACTGACCCAAGATTACATTTATGTTTTAAAATATCTAAAAATAAATAAACAACGGTACTCGTCATGTCATAGGTGCATAAATGCAAGTAATGTTCTCATATAATACTATAGCAGTATTTTTTTTAGAAAGATGATATAATAGTATTATACACTTATAAAACCTCTTATGTTTTTAAGGTTGGCCCCTTTTCTTTTCCACTATAAAACTCATTATTATTATCTATTGAACTCATTTAATAAATACATCATATACCTTTCGTAAAGTGCATGAAACTTGAGGGAACATTTAGAAAATTCACTATAATCTGCATAAAGTTGTCAAACGAGTAATGAATGAGTTAGGCATCTATATAATACCTTTTTATTATTTAGATAACAAATCTATTACTACATCCTATTCAAAATAAGTGTATTTTTAGAAAAAAACACACATATTAAGAATTGTGTTAAAATACCAAATATACCCTTAATTAATAATAAATGCCACATTGGAACAAACAAATTTAAGTATTAGTGTTAGTTGGAAAACAATATATTTAAGGGTAATTTGGGAAATCTTTCTATCACCAACCTTGAAATGTGAGAAGGACATTCTTTTTGAAAAAAATTTTATGTGCCAAAAGGACACTTATTGTGAATAGGAGGGGAGTATAAGAAAGATTTACAACCTTAAAAATATAATGTATAACATAATTCTCAAAGGAAAAATTATAACTTAATTTATGAATTATTTTTTTTTTGGGAATTACAAGTATCTACACATTTTGTATTTATACAATTATTATATTGTTCGAAATGGTCCTTTATATTTCCATTCCGTAGAAGTTTTGTGTAAATTTCGGAGAGACAAAGACACACGTAAATAAAATATGTGTGAAAAAAAAAAAGTGGGCCCTCATAAAACGATCAACCTGTACAAGTTCCAAAAATATCTTTTACTATATAATATGTTTAAAATTCATGGTCTTATGTGCAAAACCTTCATTCATTTTAGAATAAAATTTGTGAATTAATAAACTCTATAACATCTTATAACAATATAAAGATTAAAGACTTATAAGATTCTACAGGTACTTTGCACTATGCACCCACAAAATGAATCAATTTGCACATTACGCCAAAAAAATTCTAAAGTAGTACTTGCCACCAATGCAATTAATACATTGTTGCTGGCAGATTTAACCATACCTGTATTTTCATTGGAGATTTCCATAAAAAAAAGGGATGATTATAAAAAAAAAATTGAAATTTGCGCTAATTGCAAAAAGTCAATAATGTTTCAGAATTACAAGAAGCCTCCCCAAATTTGATTATGTCTTAAATTTAAGGGGCAATTATTATATTTCTATAAATATCTAGGGGAGGGGGTTGAAATATTTTTTTTTATGAAGGTCGGAAATGTAAGACAAAATCAAATTTCAAAAACTTTTTTGTAACTAGCCCGAATCTCAAGGGTATTTTTGTAATTACCCCTGAAAAAATGATTTTGCATATTTTACATAGGCGAATTTATCATCTCATTGATAACTAAGGCATCTCCAATATATTAGCGCAACTTTTACATTAAAACAGTACAATTTATGCATTAAATTTAAAATCCATATCCAATTAATCTATTTCAAGTTTTGCATACAAAACACGTTCCATGAATATTCCTTGTTATTCCATTTATAATAACTATTTTTTTCACCAATTAGTGAGAAAAGAGATAGCGCGCGAAAAATGTTGCTCTAATTTTGGTACAAGTATGTCTTATATTTTTTTCTTCATAAGTGAAAAATATTTCAAAAACTCCATTCAATTTTTTTGAAATATTACAAGTACCCTTTAAACTTAATACTGAATCAAACTCTCAAGGGATTTTTTTGTAATTTTCAAAACTTTTTGGTTTTTTTTTCATAATTACCCCAAACTTCAGGGAGTTTTTTGTAATTATCCCTTAACTTTAAAAACATCGCTACACAAAAATATATGCAAAAGAACGATAGGCCAATGTGGCACATGGTTTCCAGTAGAACCCAACAAAATTTCAAAAATGGCCCCACATAGAACTCTCCATTCCCCCAAAGCCCAATACACCATATATTTTTAAAATTCAATCTTTATATTAAAAAATACCTACTTTTATTGTTTTATTACCCAAAAAAATCTTCTTTCATACGCTTTCCTTCTAAATTCCATTCCTTGGTTTTCAGTTTCTCCCCCAAAGAATTTTGTGTAGATGTACAAATTGAGAAAAGAAGGGGGTTTGAGAAAATTCTAAAAAAAAAAAGAAGGAAAGAAAGTTGAAGGGAGAGAGGTTTTGTGGAACCTTTGTTGGGTGGTTATTTGATCATCAAAAATTTGTTTTAATTCCTCTTCTTTTCGCCTTTGGAGGAACAAAATATTGGGAATTTCTCAGTGGTGAGATGTGGACTGGTGTTGATGTGCTGTGGAATTTAACCTCAGCCGTATGTTTTGTACTTTCGACAGCGGAAGGTGAAAAATATCACATATCTACCGTGCGTTTTTTTCTCTTGTAATTGCCGTTTTTTTTAATTCTATTTTGGGTTTTGACTTTTATGTAATATGTGTGTTTTGATGTTATAAGTTCATTTTGTGTGTAGTGATTATGACTGTTGATTTATGTGATCACTGTGTGTTTTTTATTGGGTTTGATTGAGTGATATATACTGAATTCTGAAATGGGTCTATGTGAGTTTTTTTTTCTTGGTAACGAAATTTGGATTTTGAATAGTTGACTATGTTGTTTCAGTGTCAGGTTTCTTGTTAATTGTAAGTTGTTAACTTGCAGTAATAGAATTACTTCTATCACAGTAGGATTTGCAGCTGAAAGTGAATTTTGTGTTAAGTAACATTCTACTCTATTGTAATGAATAACTCATGAATTCTGTTTGTTTGAGTAAAGAATTGGATGAGATAAGCAGTATGCTGGTTTTTTTTTTTGGCCAGAGCTTGTGTGTATCACTATTTCATGGGGATTAATTTGTTATTCTATCTTGATTTTCTGCTTGTTCAAGAATTTCTAGGGGGGTGAAACACTATGAGCAATGAGAATCAGATTAGAGCACGACGGAGGGATCCAGTTCGTGTGAAGTTGGGAAAGATAATGCAGTGTCTTTGTTCAGGCGAACAGTCTCATAGAAATGAAATGGTCCCTTCATCTGAATCTCTTGCAACCAAGGATTATTCGGCCAGTGTTTATTCATCCCGACCTGGAGAAACTGAAAGGAAGCCTGACACCGGCAACATTGAAGAAGCTGAAACATCGCTGCGTGAAAGTGGTTGTTTAAATTATGAGGTTGTTTTCTAAAAATCTTGATTCACAACATTTTCCCCCCATCCCTTTGATGTTTCTTTCATTTGTTTTCGAGGCTGAAGTTTTTATCTGTCTGTTTTATCTTAGAGAATTACTTAGATTGCAACTTGATCGTATGTTTTTTATTTTATTTTTCATAACGTTGGCAATAGAATTGTAATTTTCCAGGAAGCCAGGGCGTTGTTAGGAAGGTATGAGTACCAAAAAGGAAATGTAGAAGCAGCCTTACACGTGTTCGAAGGAATTGATATAGCTGCTGTGACTCCAAAGATGAAAATCACGCTTTCTAAAATAGGAGAAACTCGTAAGAGACATTCTCATAATTATGAGACCCCACCAATGTCTGTACATGCTGTTAGTTTGCTCTTTGAAGCAATCTTTCTCAAAGCAAAATCGTTACAAGCGCTTGGGAGGTATAAAGGTATCGCACATGCTAATTAATTTATTCCCGTTTTATTATGTACCTGTAACATCTTACAGCTATTCGACTTTTGTACTCATTTATTATTGTCGACTAAATTTCTGGAATATTTTACAGTTCTCAATGGATATCTATGCATTTATTAGACTTACTGTATGTCTTTGTTTTAAATGGTCATAAACTGTGGTTTTATAATTTATGTTGGAGTACAGGAAGCTTTTGCTTCCTCTCTTTTGCTACTCATCTGCATTAATAGAATTTTTGCAGGTAGTTACGGTAAATGCTACTATGGTCCACTTTTTAGAATGATTTCTGACTTAAACTGTTCCCCATGTTTATTCAACATATTAGAGTTTGTGTTTAAAAGCTTTCAACGATTGTGTGCTCCTCTATCTGCCTTTCCGATATGTAGTATCATTTTTAGACAATAGGCAATGTTTGGACAGTTTGCAGATATGAAATGTAAGTTTAGAACCGGTTAGTATGTTGTTAGTTGTAGTTTTAGATTTTTTGGAAGCTCATATTTCTCGCTTACCAAACCTTTTATTTTGTTCATGCCTGGTGGTGTTTTGATATAATTTAAATTTTCATTCTAGTTTTTGGATTTCATATATGAAGGAGAGGATGAGAAATTGAGAACATAAAACTACTTTCAAGCTTATATCCCAACATATTGTGAATAATAGTCTGATTTATGTTTTCAATCATCTTTGCAGAAGCTGCTCAATCATGCTCAGTTATTCTGGAAATTGTTGAATCTTCATTACCAGCAGGCTTGCCTGAAAACTTTGGTGCTGACTGTAAATTGCAGGAGACTCTAAATAAAGCCGTTGAGGTGCTTCCAGAATTATGGAAACTTGCTGACTCTCCTCGTGAAGCTATCTTGTCATACCGTCGGGCCCTTCTGCATCATTGGAACCTAGATGCACACACTACAGCTAAGATCCAAAAAGAGTTTGCCATTTTTCTTTTATACAGCGGAGCCGAAGCTATTCCCCCAAACTTGAGATCGCAGATGGACAGTGCATTTGTGCCTAAAAATAATATTGAGGAAGCTATTCTTCTTTTGATAATTCTTTTAAGAAAAGTTACACTCAAGAGAATTGAGTGGGACCCTTCAATTTTAGATCACCTTTCCTATGCATTATCGATATCTGGTGGACTCAGGGCTTTAGCTAATCAAGTCAAGAGCTCCTTCCTGGAGTTATAGATCGGAAGGAAATGTATCATACATTAGCTCTCTGTTATCACGGAGAAGGTTGTGACTTTGAAGCTTTGAATTTATGGAGAAATTTGTTGAAACCTCACGAGGATTCAACATTTTTACCAGCTTTATTGTTCGTTTCAAAGATATGTGCTGGGAGCTCAGAATTTGTTGAAGAAGGGATTAGTTTTTCGCACAGAGCAATTGAAAACTTGCAAGGGAGATGTGATCAATTGATTGGTGTTGCCCAGTGCATGTTAGGCATCTCACTATCAGCGAGCTGTGGATCTGCTATGATTGATAATGAGAGGGTTGAAAGACAATTGGAGGCACTCAAGTCACTGGAAATTGCTGGTAGAATGACAAATATGAAGGATCCTGTTATTGTTTACCATCTATGTTTAGAAAATGCTGAGCAGAGAAAGTTGGATGCAGCACTTCATCTTGCGAAAAGCTTGCTTAAGTTGGAAGCTGGATCTAATATTAGAGGATGGATCTTGTTGGCTCGAATATTATCTGCTCAGAAATGCTTTCTGGATGCTGAAGCTATCGTAAATGTGGCTCTAGATCAGACAGGAATGTGGGATCACGGAGAATTGCTGAGAACTAAAGCTAAGCTCCAAATTGCACAGTGTCTTGTGAAGGAGGCCATAGAAACTTATTCGCAGCTTCTTGCCGTCCTTCAGGTTCAGCGTAAAAGCTTTGGCTCAGGGAAGAAGCTTAAGGTGTGATGCACTACTCACTTGTTTGTCGCATATCTGTACGTTAGTTGTGACTGATTGAAATGGTTGTTGATGGTTTTTAATGTTGTTCAATGGTCAATGAATGTTCATCGGTAAGGATGTTTACACCCAGTGAGCTCCTTTCTGGATCTCAGTATTTAACAAAGTTAAATACACCACACCACACATGATAACCCCCGCTCAGTGAATTTATTTCTTCTAATCAACTGACAAATGATATTTGCAGCTCTTTTATGGAGCTTATAGAATATAGGCATGAGATTTTTGACACGTTCATAGTTGCACTTAGAGCCCTTTTGGAATATCATTGCCTCAGCTTGGCTAACTTGAACATGATGTAGGGTTTGTATTTTTTTCATAATTTAATCTTAGGCCCTCAAAAGAAGAAACAACTGATGACTCGACCATGGACTACAATGATATGTATGAACAAATAGGATGACAAAAATTCAGGTGGTTTTGGCAATTTTGGCAGATAACTTTGACACGACTTGGTATGGTTTAATATCATAGCTGTTTCGAGGAAACACTGAGGATGCAAGTAGACAATGCACCAATGTTTAGGATGATTTTAGAGGATGGTTCATGACTTCATGTGCTTGCAATTTGACAAAAAATGTGCTGAGCTGTAGTTGAACAGCGTCATATGACTATGTAGCTGAATAAGTTGGTTCTCAATTTTCTCCACAAGCCGCTGGATACTATATTATATTCCATACAAATGTGGTTGAGCACGTCATATGGTTTTCGCTGTAGTGTAATGGTTCGTCATTCTCATTTTTTGGCAGTGGTTGTTTCATTAAGGGCCTGAGTATAAAAAAATATCATTGAGCTGCAATTCAACCCCTAATTATCTTCTTCTGCTTGCCTCTGTTTCTCTTGTGATGTGGTTTTACTCGATAGCAACAGAGGGTTCTCATTGAGTTTTCAGAGTTTACCTTTCGCACATTGGAATATTGGTGTTTGAATTTGTTTATGCATCATCACGATCTTGTGATTAGTCCCGTCGACAGTTTCCGTAGGTTATATGTGTCAAAAGTTTCCTTTATCCATAGGCAGTCATGTTGCAAGTCAACGTTGTCTTACATTGCATGCTAGTTTATTCTATCCGTTTATCGGTTTATACAAAGTTGTTTTGACAGAAATCCCTTTCTACCCATTTGACAGGACAACAGAAACTATATCAATAACTTAGAGATGGAAACATGGCATGATTTGGCTTCCATCTACATCAAATTGTCTCGGTGGCATGACGCTGAGCTCTGTATTTCCAAATCTGCAGCCATTTGTTCTCTTTCTGCTCTTAGATGGCATTCTGCTGGTATCTAGTGCTTGCTTTTTTATATTCTTTTCTGAATGCCTTTTCATCTACGATTCCTTTTTCATTGCCTGATTACTTGTTGTAAGGAAAAGCTTTCTGACTAGAATACTAACTACCAACAGGAAAAATAGAAAAAAAATGCAATCTATGTTTTTTGTCTGGTCAGAATGGATATCTTAACAGTTATCAATATATGTGAGAAACATGTGTTTTGGTCCCTTAGTCCCTGACACAATATGTTGTTAACAACTTTATAATTTTAGTACTAGATTATGATTTAAGCGTAATCAAATTACAATGAAATGTTTTTCTTTTTTCAAATCTCCATTTTTTTGTGGATACATGGTTTTATCATACCCCCGTTGTGTTTCTCACACCAGAGTTTTATGGCTTATTAAGAACCTTGTTGAGAACCTCTAAATACAGACATGGAAAATCCTCTTTTTAAAAAAATATAATAAAATTAAGGGATTACAAAACACCCTATAAGGTTTGGACTAATTGCAAAAAAAAATCAGAGATTTTTTAACATTACAAAAAACCACTTGATGTTTGACTTTGTCTTAAATTTAAGGGGATAACGGTCATATTTCAATAAATGTCATGGGGGTTTGACATGTGTTTTGCTTATGAAGGGGGAAATTGTAAGACAATCAAAAGTCAAGGGGGGTTTTGTAATTTTAAAAAATCTCAGTTTTTTTGTAATTAGCCCAACCCTTGGCCGTGTTTTTGTAATTATCCCTAAAATTAATTAGGGGGTGTTTGGGGTAGCAAGGAACTAAACTACTTTATCTTTAGAGGAAAATGAATATCTGATATCAGATTAAGGGGGTACATAAGCTGCCATTGAGTAAAGCTAATGAGGAAACTATATTCTCTGGTTGATTTTACTGAAGCTAATGGCATTATAGCAGAATATGAAAAAAGCGTAATTAGATGACCTTGGAGGACTATCTGATTCTAAGGTGGTGGAAAAGAAATTTTCCTTCTTCTCTAAAACGTAGTTGGAAATGAAGTGCCTCTTGGTTTGAGTGATCTGTTGAAGGAAAGAAGAGGTCAAAAGGTTTATGTTTGCACTGACTAAAAGCTAAGGCCCCTGGTTCAAATTGTTTGGCACTTTTTACACGTGGGGACATTATACTAATGACTTGGTGAAGGTTTTCTTGAGTTTCATTTTTGCGCATGAACTACTAGGCGGGATACTAATTGGTAGCTACAGCTCTTGTCAATAACGTTATTTTGACTTTTTATACCTCTTCTCACTGAAAGGTAGGTATAAGAAGGGAACAGGTGATTAGAATGCATACATGTTCTCGGAGGTCCTATTATATAAATATGCTGATGGATGATGGCCCTTCTGCTATTAGTTCATGCCCTCATTTTAGATGATGCTTCTCTCCTTTCTCGACTCAATTCACATGGGGCATAAAAGATATTAGAAGTCATAGAGCTGAGAATGGTAATGGGACCCAGAGAAGCCAAATGAAGTTGCGAGATTTGATATTTAGGATGGAGTTGTGTTTCAGTTGTATTAGGATGTGGTGGAGGGCCGGAATAAAGCATCCAATTTTTTTTTGGTACAAAAACTACTCATGAGGTTTAAACTAATTACAGAAAAACTCAGTCATCTCTCAAAATTACAAATGTCCACTTTGAGGTAATGTTTTCACCAGGGTTCAATTTGTAAAAGAGAAACAAATGTTAAGGGCATATTGTAATTTTGAAAGAGAACTGGAGTTTTTTGTAATTTGGTTAGATCTCGGGGATAGTTTTTGTAATTATCCCTTTTTCTCCCCAAGATTACTTGATGATGACCATTTGCATCCTTAGGACTCGACTCGGTCGGCTGACCATATATATTACTGCTCTAATATTCTTAATTAGTATTACCTAAATTTGAAATATCTTTTGGGTTGTAAATACAGGTTTGCTTCAAGAAGCTAGGGGCAACCTACAAGAAGCACTAGAAGCGTATACGCTTGCTGTGGAAGTCGATCCAACACATGTGCCGAGCCTAGTCTCCCAGGCTACAGTTCTAAGACGGATGAATTGCCAGTCTCTAGCTATCGTACGAACATTTCTGACAGGAGCTTTACGACTGGACAGAATGAACACTTCTGCATGGCATAATCTCGGCTTGGTGTACAAGGATGGAGGTAGTTCTTTAGAAGCTGCTGAATGTTTTCAAGCTGCTGCGTTTCTTGAAGAGACCGAACCAATAGAGCCCTTCAGATGATAGATACTTCTATTTGTCAATGCCTTGTACTGTTGAGCAAAATAATACCGAAAAAAAGAGCGATGGAAGTAGAAATTTTGTTCTTTTTGTATTTTTCCAATTTAATTTGAATCACAACAGAAAATTGATCAATGAAAAACCAGTTGGTATTGTCGTGTGCACCTTTTTGGATGAGATTTTTTTTTATTCTTTTTTCCAATTGACGATTGTGAAATTGATGTACTAAGTTTGATTTTGTATTTTTCCTTGTGTTGTGGATTAATTAAAGGGATAATTACGAAAAGTACCTAGAGGTTTGACCTAATTACAAAAAAATCCAGCTAACTTTTAGAATTACAAAAAGTACCCCTAAGGTTTGATTAAAAATTAAGGGGTAAATTATAATATTTTTATAAATATGAAGGGGGTTTTGAAATTTTATTTGTTTATGAAGTGTTTAAATGTTAGACATAATAAAATCTTATGGGTACTTTTTGTAATTTTGAAAGTTAGCTGTATTTTTCTATAATTAGGTGAAACCTCAAGGGTACATTATTTGTAATTGACCCTTTATTAAATATCAACCAACTTAGTTTTCGAGTTTCTAGTTATTGCTACTAGCTAACTTCATATTCCAAGTTTGCTTTGGTTAAACAAATTTATCATCATATGTTTGGCTAAGACTATTTTATTTTTACTTGGATTTTTGTAAGTAAATGTGTGAAACATAAACAAGCGAAATTGTTGAAGGCAACATTCTATGGATTTGCTTCTTCTTGTGAGGATAGCCTTACTAGTTAGTAGTTACTGCTGAATTGCTTGCCCTATTCCAAGGGCTTCAAACTCTCCACCACTCTGGCTATCTTTTGGCAGTGGTTGAAACTTACTCCCTGCTGCTATTTCAGATCTTCAATCGAAATAGAAAGGGACATTGGAAAATGATGCATATCATCACTAAAATCAACAATATGTGAAGACAAATGACCCTCCAGTTCTCTCACACTCTAAGGGAGGGAAATCACGTAGCTGATGTTGTGGCACATCTTGGGTGCCAATTTCGTACATACCATATTTTGAGACCGCCAGAAATTCCTCGTCGTATTCTTGGTTTAGCTAGGACAGATCAATTGGAGTTACCCTCATTTCGTAGAAGAATTGTTAGAAATTAGTATAGTTCTTTGATTTGTTCTTGTATAGGTGTTGCTTCTGTAAGTTGTTCAAACATTTTGTAATAATGTGTGATATCAATATGTAGGTTGGGGATAACCTTAATCCCTCACCCTCCAACAGGGGTGTTTCATTTAAAAAAAAAAAAGCGAAATTGTCCTATATATACGCAAAAAAATGATTCATGAAAGACAAAAAAAAAAAAAAAAAAACAATATAACTAGGATTGATTCGTGGCAATTTTAATTTATGACTTTGGGCCTGTTGCTATGATAGAATTCAATAAGCCCCAAAATTTAGGTTCCATTACTCCAAAGTCCAAATACAAAGACTTGGTAGACTTTAGCTTTATGAACACTTGGCAACCCATGTAAACCAATAGAAGAGAGTCCGGCCGATCTAGATTCTCAGCTTTGTTTTGGGCTTAACAAGGCCGATTCAAGAATTGGTAGCCCACATATATTGGACTAAATGTATTGTTGCTTGTTATTGGGTAGCCTGTGAATTAACTCAGTAACTAATACCCAAGTTATGAAAAAACTTGATTATCAATTAATTTTCAAATACGGGATCACACAATTATTTTAACATATAGGTAGGGCTAAAAGAAAAAGCAAATTTTACTTCAACACTAAAGAAAAATACAATTTTGCATTAAATTCCCTCTGAAAGCAAGAAAAACCCACCTTTCTCATCCATTAGAGTTGTAATAGTAAAGATTAAGTTCACATTTCTCTTTCGATAAAATCTTACAGTGATGTATGCAAATTTCGCTTTGGATTATTCCTAAAAACCCAGATGACAGCATTTTTTACCAAGGTTGACCACATTAAAGATACAGAGATGCTATCCATTCGGATATTATAATTGATGTAAAATTATAATGAGTAGGTCTCTTGTAAGACGGTCGACGATGATTTACGGATTGCACTTTTAGAGTAAAAGTGATACTTTTAGTGTAAATGTGATACTTTTAGTGTAAAAAATGATATTTTGTATGAATACACTTAATGTTAGTGTATTCAAATAAGATATCACCTTTTACACTAAAAGTATCACCCAATCGCACCGCGACCGACCGCCTTATACAAGTTTTTGCAAATTATACTTTAATGACTTATACATTGACATGTGAAATTGTCAAGGAAAGTGTCTTTATATACATTGGCTTTCTTTTTCTCTAAACCTCCATTTAATATGGTAAATATTTATTTGAGACTTATCAAAGTGAAATGATTGTAATAGTTCTTACTAAAATTGGACTGGCAGAAAGAAAAGTTGAAAAGTAATGGGTAAAGCACTGTTCCTTACTGAAAGAACCACAAAAACCAAAAGCGCGAAACAACATTCACTGAAATCTACAGTCAAGTTTTTATCAATGCTCTAAATATAATAATCGCATTTACATGTGGTACATGAGATGCTGCAAAATTGTTTTCCTGAGATGTTTAATTATAGGTAGGTAAAAATTTCTTACACAATATACAAGCATTTTTTCAGTTGTTCAAATGTAAACATTTAGCAAAATCTGCAGGCTGATCCTGGTGCTGCATGTGTTTCAACAGGCTGACATTTTTTACCACATTTCTGCACTGATGAGAGATATCCTTAGTGTATATCAACTACTAATACAGCCCTTTGTAAATGTCGACTGCGTAACTACTATTAACGAAACATTAGAAACGATTTGTGTGTGCAGACCCGCGTCCTATTTAAGGGTAGTTATTACTTTTCACCGCGAAACATTTATACCAAGCAAAGGAGCATAAAAGAGCAAACTTACTCAGATGCATGGTGTACAAAGAGCTCCACAAGCTGTTGGAGGACTTATCCGCTTACTTTCACGTGGCACAACTGAAATAAAAAGATCAGAAGAGCTTAAAGACTGTAGAAGTTAATCAAACAAGTGATCAGCTAAAGGATGTTCCTATATCTTTATTTCAACTTCAACTTTCAACTATCACCTTAATTTTTCGGGATAGTTACAAAAACTACCCTTGAGTTTTAGTCTAATTACAAAAAAACCCAATTATAAAAGATAAAAGATACGTCCTTAAGGTATTACAACCAACCCCTTGAGGTAAGTATTTTTCTAACAAATGCCCCCTATTAAGGGTGTAATTTGTAAAATAGAAACAAACTTCAAGGGTGTTTGCAATTTTGAAAGATAGCTGGGTTTTTTGTAATTAGACTAAAATCTCAAGGCTATTATTTTTGTAATTAATCCTAATTTTTTTAGTGAATATGTTCAAAGAATCCCATTCCATCTGAGAGTCAAAATTCCATTGGTTGTTTCATTCTATAACCACTAAGCAGCACATGCCTACAATATTTTTGCAACTTGAAACTTAAACTCACCTTGAGAAACGTATTTGCCGTTTATACATAATGCAACAACAGGTCAGCCGAAGAATTCTTTATTCTGCAGCTCTGTCCTAGATGAACATCCCCAAAAAGATATCTACATGATCATGGTCATAATGGAATCAGCAGTCAAGCACACAGATGGACATTCTGAAGGACGTTTCACATCTTCTCCTTAGTTTTTTCAGGAGAAAGATTATTTCCAAGAGGAAAAGAAATAGACCTGTATTCACAATGCTCGGGCCATGCGCATCGCGCTTTTCCATAATCCCAATAGCAGTCTTCATCCCTCAGAGGTCCACGAGTAGCTGTTTTTGGAGAAAAAAAAATAAGACGGTGATAATGACACTGGTGGTAACAACAAAAGAAAATGATTTTAACCTTTAAGTGACAAATTTGGATTTTTGTCTGGATGAATATCATGCCACATCTCAAGCCACAGCTCCCGCATTAATACTGAAGATCTGACAATGTTCCTGTGATTCGCTGCAAATGAGATAATCTGATCAAGTGTCGAAAATATAGGAAATTGTTGAGATGGATGGGCATAGTTTTAGCCCTGAGTTCAAAAAGAGGGGATTTTTTTAATCTAAAATTCACGCATGCAGCATGAAAATTCAATAGCAAACATATAATATTATAAGATGTATGTGAAACAATGAAATATTAAGTCTTCCTCACCAATGTGTGGAGAAAAAAAAATGTGTGGTGCTTAAATTTTTTAAAAGATCTATGATCAATCAAGTGACCATGAATGTAATGCTAAAGAGTATTTGAAGTTCCCAATCCACATTGCCGTTGCTCAGTGTAGAAGAATAGAATCTTAGCTCCTCCAAAGATTATAAAACAGGAAAGGACACTTGAGAACTGTGCAATATTCAAATCAAACCTTAGTTCTTTGTATTTTGCCAGCTGCGAAGTCTTAATCAATTTTAGGAAATTTTCCTTTTACTTCCAAGGAACTCCACTTTCCTTGTATTCAACGTGACAGTTTCTGGTCTTTACAAACCACTAAAATAACAGTTGTATCGATGAAAAAGGAAAGGCACATACAAGTAAAGCGACCCCTTGGGCATTAAACAACTTATTTCCTTCTCAATATGTAACTTAAGCATGCTGTTTATTTTGTCAAGGCATCTCACTATCAGATAAACATTGTGTGTCAACACACTCTAACATAATTAACAATTACAACAACTTTTTGGTTATAACAAAATGTGACAAGTCAGATAATCATATTACCTTTATCAAGCTCCCAAACAGCTGTTCTCTTTCCTGGAAGACTTTCAGAGTCTTCATAATAGGTGATGTACTTCACTCTAGGAGATCTTGTCATTTTGGGAATTATATCCATTTCAGGCTGATGTTCAACATCTGAAAGCACTTGGACATCTGAACCATCGTGTTCTGACTGCAAGTTGTCAATAGATTTCCTTTCCAGTGAGAAAAACCAAATATATAACATTTTTCTTGATGATGTCACCTTTATGAGCTGGCTTTAACCAGCAGAAAAGGGCCATAAAACCAATTAGAAATTTAGAAGGAAAATAACTACCACATATATCAAATTAATTCTCTCATTCAGGAGATCTCTGTCATTTTTATTTTTTGGCGAATAAGTTTGAGATTAACTGGAGGAAATCTGAAGCATCTGACATCCTACTTTAGTTAACCAGCCAAGATTCTGACACTGCTGTCATCTACATAAAGTTTCTAACAACAGATGTCAAGTTGCAGGAATACCGTTATATTTATTTAAAGAGGTAACAATAGCTTTTCTGCATTTCCGTTATTTAAAGACCAGTCCAAGAAATGGTGATACAATGAAAAGAATATGTTCATTAGAAAATAAGGACAGAGTTGGTTATATGAAAGTTTACTATGAATTTCAAGTGTAGACAAAATATGACTCTTAAGGTATACCAAAGCATTGAAAAGTATGCACCAATAAAGGCCAAGTAAGAGAAGAAAATGTAATGTAGAAAGTACAGAAGTTAAAAGACATATTATCAATTCCAAAGATGTAGAGAATATAGTTTAACTATTAGCACCTGAGGAGCCCTTGTTATGTTCACTTTCGATCCTAGCCAGTTCTTGCACCAAGAAAGAGAATGGTACGGTACCTACAAACCAGATGTCCACCAATAAAACAGAGCACGAAATAATAAACATTTCGCCATATAATCTCAACACTAGCATATGAAACAAAATATCTCTCTGCTTTCTTATGCTCATCATACCGTCTCATCCCCACTTGCAGCACCAGGGTTTCCTTCAACCAGGTTTCCTGACCTAAATTCAATGATATACAAGAAAATTAAATACCAAGGTATAGGTCTTTGTAAAACTACTAGTCAATGCAATTCCAAATGAGTGCCTTAAACAAATGGATTCAGGCAGTGCAACATGAATTGATGGCACTTCCTCAAACTTTACTTGTCTGATATTTACAGTGTCGTACCTACACTAGTCATGTTAATCCTCAACATAGCACATAAAGGGGCTCCTGAAGAGCACATTAAAATCATCGCCAACTCTAAACCAAAGGCGTTCAAGATTTTGGTCTCATGCCAAATCAGTCTTTTGGGTTTTAACATGGACGAATGAATATGACGCGACGGAGAATTAAATGTTCTGAGTTCAGTACTTCAACCTTTGTTTTGTATAATAACGACACAATCCAAATGTTCTCTCCAATACATTTTACAATGTCCAAAAACTTCATCCGTTCACTTGTCAACATCAAAAAGGTTTATAATATTTTAGCATAAGAGTGACTGATTCAATCAATTTTAAGGTTTAAAATGTCAACTCAAATGAGAGAACCTCTGATATTTACTGCATGTTGTTCAGACGTGCATAATAGTCACCTGGAATATAAAGATCCTTCTACCTCATATATTATATCAGTTACTATCCAGTTATCAGGATAGGGCTTCCCACTTGGAGCAAAATAGTAACCGACCTGTTTGGTCAAATGTCATGAACACCAGTCATCATCAATAAAAATTGGAAATATAATTGAGCCCTTTGTAAGAATGACCAATTCTAGAATAAACTGCAAAAATTTGCAGAGAACCACCAAAATACCTCAGTTTTTGAATCTATTCCATAAATGCAAAAGATGTTCTTGAGTGAGGTGGTCTATCCCACGGTGTTAAAGGATTTAGAACAGGATCGCCATGATATGACCTGAAATAGAACAGAGATTAGCAACAGAATGCTTTGGAAATAAAGCCCCACGGTATATAATTGACCTGGTTAAGCTTTTGTTTCACAATTAATTATGCAATGAGATAAAGATGTCTTTTGTTGTTACGAGTGTGAAGTCATCTTGTCGTATGCACCTAATGTCTCGCTTGATTTTACAAGTGATTAAATCTACTATTTGCATCAATTAAGATAAAAAGAATCTAATCAGATCAAGCTAGTGGTACTCTACAAGTCTTATATGGGAATTTGCGTAACTAAACATTGTTAAATGCAGGAGGGGAATAAAGATTGCAGTGGATAATAGAAATCTCTTGCATTTATGTAGAATGCAGGTTACATCTCGATGACCATAACGGAAGTCCCTCGCTTATTGAAGAAATATTCTGAAGTTAAAGCACAGAATAAGCATAGCATTAGTGGCGAGCGACAACTTACTCTTCTAATTGGTACAAGACTCTTTGACTATCAGGGTCATAATCAGCTATAGTTCTGAAAAAGGTTCCATCTGAGACTTCACGGGCAGAAAAGGATAACTGAGTTGGAAATCCATATTCCAAGTCAGACACATTGACCTGCGCTGCTCCTATAAATGAAGGATAAGCTTCATCTCCTGCCAAGGCAGTAAACATTAGCATACTCCAGTACACATTTCAAGCAACACATAGTAAATCATTGAGACTGAATAGTGCATATAAGACTGCATACTATACCTCGGATTGATGGAATTTCAATATTGACTATGTTCGTTTGGCCAACCAGAATAGTTTGCTTGAAACTCATGGTCATCACAAACGTAAACAAGATGCCCCTTGTTGCTTCTATCAGAGAAATGTTTCAAGTATACGTTCTCTGCTCGACAATGTTTTGAAAATGGCAACATCCATAATGAAGAGCCAAATGAGTTGAACATCAATCGAGCTGTTCCCTGATGACTTGCCAAATATTTTTATAAAAGGAGTTAATGCAGGTACACAAAGTAAAACGGGTCAAAATCATGGGCATCTACCTCCTACCCTTCCAGTTCCATACTTCCAACGTAGCCTAGAGAAGAACAATAGTCTAAATCAAAAAACAACTTTTTAGTATTTCAGTGGAGCAAAGGTGCACACAAAAGACAAACTGCACCAAACCTAATTCTAAGATTAGGAAGTTACTATACAAGGGAGATTGTTGAAGTTCATGATCGAACAGGTTGTTTATTTATGAAACATGTAATGCCACATTCATCCCCTCCTTAAATCCTGGAACTGCTGAGAGGAGCATACAACAGTGATAAAATAGGGAACCAAGAAATTTAGGCTTTGAATGTGTTAAATTCACAGATGAGACAAGTATGCCAAGCATTTTTGCATTAAATTAAGGTATCGCACATACAGTAATTTGAGTTCGTGGAGATAATATAATACCTCAGAAACAGGGAGACCAAATGTAAATCCTGATAATGTTGCTTTAACAGTCTCAATTGCTCCAAGAAGAGGAGCTCCTGAAGCCAATCAAAAGAGAGGTTCAAGTAAGAGTAAGAAGTATAATTAAAAATGTTGATCATTAATCGAAAAAGTTAACAAGCATACCAACGGCAAAGTAGGCATGAATGTGCTCATCTAGCCATTTGATATACATTTTAGGGGCAATTTCTAATTTCAACCACTCCAAGAAGTATCTGAATACATTGTTGCCCAATGAGTGGGCAAAAACTATTGACGACCCACCACGAAGCTTAAGAGCAGTTTCAAAAGTAAGCCTGCAAATATCAAGGCACGACATATTTTATGTTTCTCAGTAGTTTACCTTGATAAAGAAGAAGTCAACCATTTCCAACCAGCAAACACGCTCCAATATCAAGAAGAAGAATAAGATAAAGGCAGACAGATATTTTACACACATATACACACCCACACACAGAGAGCAAAAGTGAGAAAAAGATAAGACACTAAATTCTAACCAAGGTCCATGTGCACCCTACATCTGTTTTGTGATGCAAATTACCATAAATTGCAAGAAGAGAATAAAGAGGCAACAATTCCAAATATATTAAACATAATTTTGCCATCTCAAAGTATTTCTCACAGTGTATTTCAAGGTTTTCTTTAATAATTAATTATTATTATTTTTTATCTGAGGGCTTGTTTGCATAAGTTGTTGGCAAAATTAGTGGCCAGGAGTTGTAATTGGAAAACTGGAAAATTAGATCATCTGCTAATGAAAATGCACAAGAGATGGGGAAGGTGAATACTTTAGTTTATGAAAATAAAGATCTCGCTCCTCAAGTTTGGCAGGTGACAGTCTCCAGTCATACGGAACTGCAATTATAGCATTAGCCTCAATTCCAAATTCAATGCACCACTTAACCCATTCTTTCCACACTGAAGAAAGAGGACCTGCAGACACAAGTATGCATGCTGTCAACTTATGCAATGCATCAATCATGTCAATCACCAGAAAAAACATTCAAGAAATTGGAAAACTGTCATTTATGACTACTTTGAAGATTTCAAGGATAAAAGATAGACACTTTGCATGATAATATCTCAACATGAGTCATCGGCATAGACTCACAGCTTTTCAACCAAAGAAATCAATAGAAATAAGTAACAGGACTGTAGTTCTTGAGAAACATTTTTCATAAATTTTCTTCTTAACCATGCCTTTAGTAGAAGTAAAGATACCACATACATAATTCTCCAAAAGCATACCCGTAATGTAGCCTGGATCAAGCTCTGTAATAGCAGAAAGACCACTATCAGGGCGTGATTTGCACTCAGGATGATCTGTTTGGTTGTAAGGATCTAACAACATACACTTTAGCCAGCAATTCACGGCAGACAGAAGCTGAAAACAACACGCTCATTCCATCAAACAGTATAAGAAAAAGATTAAACGCCAATAAGAATCACAACATACATACACACCAAACCGTTAGCTAAATAACGACTGATGATAAAAATAGATAACTTATGCTAATAAGAACCCAGTTCCAAGAATTGATATGATTTTAATATCAAATGGCTTTTTTAGAGAAAAAAATCACTTCATCGGCATTTCATCAGTCCATCTCTGAGTTCATCATGGCTAGAAACCACATTCAAATTGTTTACTCTTATTAAATATAATCTCTGACAGTTCGTAGTAACAAAATTCTCAAATTGAATCCGAAGCAAATAAATTGACTAATTGATAGCTAATGCACTAAGAAAATATTTAATTTGGCTTGTCAAGAACAACCACACATATTACTCATTCCAGGTCACAATTCAGCAAAAAAAAAAATGCCGTAACCAAAAAACTCAAAACTGAATCAGTAAGATAACAGAGTAAAAAATTGTAAAATGATGACAAACTTTGGTGGTGTCGAGCCAGACTAAATCGAGGGGATTGAAATCGAGAGGAGAGTAAGGACAGTCTAAAATCGACCACGCTCTTAGCTGAGTGGACGCGAAGCCCGGGATTATTATCCCCGAAAGTTTCTCGAGTTTTCCGGTGTCCTCTCCGCCGCCTCCATGAGCCGCCGGAGTCAGGAGGAGGAGAAAGGAAGCAGCGAGTAGTGTGGCGTGGCATCCTCTCATTGGATGGACAAAGACTGCGTTTGAAGACCTGTGCTGTGGCGGACTGAATGAAAAAGGACTGTTTCGGTTGGGAGTTGTGGCATAAAATGGTATTGGTTTCTTTCTGAAATTACCAAAATAGCCTTGATCAAATGTAGTTTCTGCGAAGGAAGTTTTATTTTGATCGTAGCGTGGCTTGATTTTAGTGGATCTCTGGGGTAGGCTCCAGACTCTGAGGAAAATTGATCAAGGAAAAAAGAATAATTGCATTTTCCTCCCCTGTATTTTCTGTCACTTGCACAAGCATCCATTATTTGTTTTTATTTTTCCTCTGTGCTTATGTTTTTCATTCTTTTTGGACACCTCAGTATTGAAGCTCAGTCATTTGGGAGTATACATTTATTAATTAGGGAAAAACACAAAATTAAGGATAAGCATATTGTATATCATCATTAAGAATTATAAGTTAGGTAAAATAGCAAAATTAAGGATAAGTAGAGCTGTACATGTCCAAGCTTGTGTTTGCTATTCATATTGTGTGGGGCAACACAAAGAACAATAATGCTAATATGGAAAGTTTATTAAAAAAAAAAGCATGTATTTCAATTAAACACGAAAAGTTACAAAAAAAGGAAGTTCTATACATTTTTATGTATACTTTGTTAAATAATTAGTATTATAACCATATAAAAAGATTCCATTACAAGTTTTTATTGCATTAACAAAAAAAAAAAAAAAAAAAACCTAAACTTTATATGTCAGGTAAACAATACATGAGTTTTCCAAAAAAGGGTTGATTTTGCAAATGAAATTTGAAGTAGACTAATTTTGCTAAACTCTACGAGACTAAATTTGTAATTTACCCAAAAACAAAGACTGACCATTTTTCACTATGCACGAGTCTATACGCCAGGTAAGCTGGGTTCATTGTCACATGACTCACATTAGTCAAAAGCCTCAATTAAGGACCAAATCCGAAAGTTTTTTTAAATATACAGGATGATTTGCCAGCCCCAATTCTAAAAGGATCAATTTCGCTAGTTAGTCGCCTATAATTTTATGACTAAAGTATAATTTGCCCAATTGAGCATCACTTTTTGTAATTAAAGTAAAAAAAGAAGGCCACAAACTTAAATAAAAGGACTAATTACTTTTTCTTGTCTCTACTATACATAAGCACCCAAAACACGACTTTTAGTTTTAGCCAAATGGACAACAAAACAATATTGAGCATTAGCCTGCAATAATAATTTTTTGTCGTTCCTCCATTTTTGCACGAACAAACCAAAGCTTTTTCCAAATAACAATGGCGGCAGAAAACGACGACCCAATCCTCCAATCCTTGTATTCCCTTTTCACATCACATCTTCTTGAACCTCCAACAATAACCCTTCATCGAGAATTTGATTCCCCATGGACTCAACTTCCATTTCCACTTCAAGATTTCGATTCAGAGATCACAGTCGAGAAATTGCAGATGAGGACTCATCGGAAGGCCACACCACAGCAGATTCTTCCTCCATCTCGAGCGATGGAGATGAGGAGCCCGAGCTTGAGTCCATGACTGCTAAGGTCTGTTTGCATGCTAATTGCTATACTCACTGCATTTGCTCTTCAACAGTTTCTTGAATTTTTTTATTTTTTTCTTATTAGTGCTTTTTCTGTGTTGACGGATTTCTTTAACAGTCTTTGGGAGTGTTTGCAAATACTACAGTTTTTAGGAAGTGATTGGCATGTGAATAATTGAGAATTAGAAGTTGGTAATGTTTGCAATTAGAAGCGAAAAATTGATTAAGAGAAAGTGTTTGGTAGATAAGCTGTAAAAGTGCTTGTGTAAATTCAAACCAAAAGCAGAATCGGATATCTAACATCCCTCCCACTTTTAAATTTTGATTAAAAGAAAAGAACCAGAAGTAAAAGTTAACATTTGCAAAAACTAAAAACTAAAAAGTGATGTTTTTTCCTGTTAAAAGCTGATAATCACTTTTTCCTAGTGAACGCAAACACTTGTCACTTCCTTTGCCTCCCTCTGATAAGTCGATTTGTTTGAAGAGAACTGCTATATCAAGAATTTATGGGTTTGTATTTTTATTTGGATTATAGGGTGTTCAGCATCTGTGTTCTGAGCTTCTTGAGCTTAAGCAAGAATCTGATGAGGATTTTCAGAAGAATATTTTTTCAAATTACTCCGCCTTTCTTGCGTAAGTTTCTTATTTTCTGTTCCTTCTAATGATCAAAATAGTTAGGTTGGATATCGATCTAATTCAGTTGCTGCCATATATGTTATAAAAATTAAACCTTTTCATGGAATTTGAGATATTTGCTTGAATGAAGTTTGTAGCTTGCAAGAAATGTGTAGTTTGTAGTTTGTAGTATAGATTTGTTAGATAATTTTTGCTATGTGCTTTGGCTATGCTTGTAAATGGTACTTTTCTTTCTCCCTTGATTTACTCTTTTCGTAATTTTTCCCCACAAGGGTGGGTTTTACCTTAATAAGTTTTTAAAGGCCCAAACATTGTGCTACTTGATCGGTTTCTGATCAGGATCTTAATTAAAAAAATATATATATAAAATCTCCAATAGGGATCCTTGTTTCTATAGCATTGGAAATGCAAGAAAAAGCCTGTCCTTTTATAGTTTCAAGTTACAGATCCACTTTAAAAAAACAAAACCTTCCACTGGTGAATAGAACTGATTAATTCTTGTTTGCAGAATACTGAAAGAGATAGAAGGCATGCAAAGTGTATTGTTGGGATTAAAAAACCAGGCTTCTTCACAGAAGAGTCTTATTCAAGATGTTAGAAATGGAATACTTTCCAGAGTTCCGTCAGACGAGACAATACAATCCACGCTCGAAGAAACTCTACACGTTCAACCGTTGTCTCCAAGCATATTAGAGACTCACACAGAAAATGTTTCAGAAATGTTGGATACCCTTCTCTCAGAGCACAGGCTAGATGATGCTCTTGCTCTACTAGAGATGGAGGGCGATTTCGTCCAAAATTTGCAGTCAGGCGAAATGTTTTCCTCTGATCAGCTAATGTCTTATAATTCCACTATATCGGAGAAAATGGGCTATGCTTGCCGATCAATTAACATTAATGGCTAAACATCCTCGGGTCTCTGCACCCGAGTTGCATTAAGGCCCTGTTTGGATTGTGCCAACTTGGCGAAAATAATCTTGCAAACCAGCTAATGCTTCAGTATTATCATGCACGTATCGTATCTGGAATATACGATTTGCAGTCCTCAAAAGAAATTCAAAATGCATTATATATTCGAGAACTGGCAAAATTTGTGTGTTCGATGATCTCTCAAGCTGTGAATAGCTTTGTGGCCTTAAATGGAGAAAGCTATCCTTATACGTCAGATCTAACTGACTGGGCTGCTAAAGAAATCGAAATCTTTGCCCTTTGTTTCAATAAGTACGTCGAATCCATATCCGACATAAGTGGTGGAGTGTCGACAGCTGTTGATGCGTTGCAGATTGCAATGTCGTATTGCTCTTTGCTAGAAAATCAAAGGATGTTTCTTCGGCCAACTTTGATAGATCATGTTCGTCCTTGCATAGAGGACGTCTTGCGACTCCATATAGACCATTTGAGTAACGTGATTAGTATTTTTACATCGACTGATACTTGGGCTCTAGGGAGATACTATGTATCAGGGATCTTGACAGGATGGAGTTATGCGATTATTGATCAACAACCCGAATACTTCTTTCTCACTAACAGTGGCAGGAAATTCGTAACGTTGTTCCAGGTTTGATGAGGCCCCTCACTTTGTCAGATTTGAAGTCATCTATTCATGAAAAGAGAACAGTAATTTCATGCTTGCATGTATCTGTCTGGTTTTTATCATGTACTCACTGTAAATTCTTAATAAGTAGTTTACAATGGCATGTTGTTTTGCAAATAAAACTAACAAAGAAGGGGTTGATTACAAAACATATCCTTGAGGTTTAGTGTAATTATAAAAAATCAGCTATTGTTCAACATTACAAATACCCCTTGATATAATGGTTTCTATTATACAAATTACATCTCAATAGGGAGGTATATGTTAGGACAATACAAAACTCTAGGGGGTGTTTGTAATACCTTAAGGGGTTATTTGTAACTTGAAAGATAATTGTTTTTCCGGATAATTACAAAAATCCCCTCAGGTTTGGGCCAATTACAAAAAAAACCTAAAGTTCTTTGAAAATTACAAAAATACCCCTCAGGTTTGATCCCGTCTTACATTTTTCCCTTCATAATAAAAAAATATATCAAAAAATCCCCTGACATATACAAATATATTACAATTACTCCCTTAAATTTAAGACAAAATGAAACCTGAAGGGGCTTTTTGTAATTTTCAAACATCTCTGGGTTTTTTTGTAATTAGCCCAAACCTCAGGGGTGTTTTTGTAATTATCCCTTGTTTTTTTTATAATTAGACCAAAACTCAAGGATAGTTTTTGTAATTATCCCAAAAAAATCTTTGGGCTGAGAGAAGCTGTTTTATCTGGAGGATAACCTTCAACTGTTTGTGCTAGTGAAAAAAAGTACAAGCATAATATAGCACATCACTATCTTTTACAATCTATACACAAACCATTAATAAATGTGGAATGCTTTCATTTTCTCATTAACCTAATCATTTTCACCTTTGTGTGTTTTCAGTCCGTTGCAGACGACATGTCGCCTTTGATTGCCCTTCAAATGGAGAGTTCAGTTCTGAAAGCAATCACGGACCTGTTAACAGCATACATTGTAATCCTCGAAAGCGCCCTCAGTGGCGACACAGACGTTATCGAGAAACATGGTTTCAGAATCAACTCCCCAGAATCTCCAACTCAAGGATTTTTCATTCTTGCCAATATTTCGACATTAGTGCAATTTTCAACCTGCATTATCAGAAATCTCTTTGATGGCATCCATCACTTGGACTTTGAGATTGATAATTATCTAACATTCGTTCAAGACGTTTATGGTCGACTTAAAGCCTGCTTTCTTGGTCAATTCATATCGAACATTTTCTCCCAAATGTCGATCATGAATCTGGTCCAGAACTTTGCATTAGCTGGCAGGATGATTCTAGAATTTGTGATCTGATTCCCTCAGTTCCCTATCTGGTATATGCTCAAGCTCTTTTATATTTTGGTATTTGTTTCCACTTCTCGACTCATTTTCATTAGTGCAGTGGATATGTGATGTATATCCTATTATCACTTTGTCAGCTTATAAGAATAAGATTTAGGATAGACTTAGGGAGTGTTTTCAAACTCTGAAAGTGATTCTCTGCTTCTAGATGCAAAACCCTCTATTCTTTCCATCTAGAAGCTGAGAATCACTTTTTTAGAGTTTGCAAACACTCCTTTATTGTAGTTCGACTGGTGAAAATATCATCTTACGCAGGTGCTACGTTTCTAAGGCATATTAAATTTGTCCATCCGTTGTTTGACACTAAAACCTAAACTCTTTTTGCTCCTCTCCACTAAAGGTGGAGAAGAATTATGTTGAACTAAAAATGGTGCAACAATTAATTAGTTCTCTGTCATGTTTGTTTGCTTTTATTTGACAACTTAAGTATGTATAAAATTTCCCATGGTTAGGAACTGTTCTTAGAGCTAAAGAAACTACAGAAGCTAGCAGAGGAGGACTGCATTGATATGAATTGGTTGATAAGTCTATTGAGGGAGGCTATGGATACCGCGTTTGAGTGGATATCAAGTCGATGTGAAAAAATGACAATTAATAGTGAGAATTTGGCTGGTCGTCGCAACGATTTCATGCAGGTATTGTTTCGTTATCCACTCTGTTGCATAAAAATGAATTTTCATACACAGAAAGTTTGTTTTTTCTCCTTTTGTTGTTTTTCCAGCATTTGTAAGCCCAAAATTGTTGAGAGAGAGCAGATTCATGTTTACTGTAAAAACTGAAGTTTATACTTTATACGGGAAGAAATACAAGCATGCATTGCATTTCGAAATGTTTTCCCATATTCTTCTTTAGGGAAATTACAATAACACCCCTGAGGTTTAACCTAATTACAGAAAGCTCCAATTATCTTTCAAAATTACAAATGGCCCATTGAAGTTTGTATTTACCTAATAGATACCGTCTCTTGAAACAAATTGTTAAAGGGTACTTGTAGTTTTGAAAGGTAACTTGTGTTTTTTTCGTAATTAAGCTAAACCGCAGGGTGTTTTTGTAACTATACCTATTCTTTATTTACCCATGAAGTTCCTGTACTAATGTTGTCTTTCATCCTGTACAGTTTATCCTGGACGCTCAGTTTCTGGTGGAAATAGCAAGATCCGGTGGGTACCTATCCGACAACGTGATAAATGTCTCCACCAATATTATATCTCGTCTTGAAGAATCCTTCATTTCTGCTGGATTAAGTCCTCTAAGGTGAATATACAGATTGTCTATGGTGATGAAAAATGCTCTCTTGTCTGCCAATTTACTAATGTTTCTTTGGGGTCCATTAAATGCAAAAAGGAATTATGGAATTAATATTATTTCTCCAACTTTAACATATTTTGCAGAGACATGAACGATGGTGAATGGCCTGCAAATGCAGCTACACGAGCCCTTAAGAAGTTGCAAGAACTTCATGAAAAAGAGAACACAACTACTTCTACACAAGACTCACTTCCTTATGTGTCATGATATCCAGTTTGAGGATGAAGGGATCGAGTCAGTGAACAATCCAGTGATTGTAAATGCCCAAGATTCTGATTCAAACACTCAAGCATCTATAACAGAAGGTACACCAATTGAAGAAAATGTGGATCTTGAAGAACGGTATACAGTATATTGTAACAGGGAATTATATGGGGAAATTGAAGAGAAAATTTAAGCAAGTGATGTAATTGTGCCCCCACATACCATCTTCGAAATAAAAATAAGAGTCATGATATAAATATATGTAATATTAATTGCATTCAAATCTAGCTTAGATGGAAACATGGAGTAATAAGTTAATTATGCCAAGAGTTTCCAAATGCACAAATAATATACAGTGGGTATTTTTTTTTTTTTTTTTATCAAACCAAAATTTCTTTTAGTCATTTTTTTCAAACATATGCTTTAGCCATTTTGGGACGTGAAAAGCCCAATTTGCCCTTGAGTCAATTTAACTGCACAAATATACGCATCCTTAAATATACGCATCCTTGTAACTCGGCACCCAGTTACAATAACTCAACACTATACTGTAACTCAACATCGAGTTACATTAACTTGACATCCATTTCTCTTACTTATTATAACCCAATTATTTTGTTTTTCTCCAAAAAAACTTTGAATTCAAATAACCTTTTCATTTAAACTCGTTTTGCATGTATAATATATCAAATTAATCATCTTTCCAATATCTATAATTCAACACCCGTATTGCATATTTAAAAACGAAAAATACAGATTCAATTTTTTAAAAAAACTTGAAAGAAATAGTAAGAGAATACATAGACATAAATAAAAGAGAGAAATAATCCAAATATCAAACAAACATGCTAGAAGGGTATGAATGTCATTTGCTTGGCCAAAATGGCTAAAAAATACGTGTTTACAAAAAATGGCTAGTATTGTCAGTGTATTAAAAAAAAAATCTGACTGGTAATCAAACCGGTCTCGCTACCGCTTCACGGTTCAGCCGCCAGACTGGTCCGACCGGTTTTAATGAAGTTCTGCATTTGTATGGATAATCAGAAATTAATCTCAATCTAAGAATTAAAACCTCTATTTCTAATATCAATGAAATGAAGTTTTGGGAACAGAAATCTGTGAAGATAATAAGTGATACGCAATCCAACAATCAGCAGATGCCAAAAACATTGGATGAATGCTATAAACTTCACAAAATAAAACAACTAAAATACACTAATGAGGAATTGTCATCAAGTTGTGAAGAAGAAAATAGTCATTTGACACTAAAAAGGGGCTAGTAAAGCTTTCATTAAAATGGTCTGTTGCTTCCAAACCCACATTTTCATTTTAATTTCCATGAATAATCAATATTTCCTATTTCCAAAGCCGTACGAAGAAAATTACCATTCTTTAGTGGACAACATAGTACTGCACCTCCATTAAAAATACTAATAAAGGAAAAAAGATGAGTAGTGTGCCCATGAAATCAATTTCACAATGGGCAGAATAAACTATCCAGAAGAAACCATGTAAGGATAAAAGCCCTATCATCAGAAACCACAATGTAACACTTTCCATAACAGTTCAATTTTCGAACCCTAAAATCTCAGTTCATCTCCAAATAGTTCTCTCTTTCGCCTTTCATAGACCTGGATCATTATGATAATTAAAACTTTGATTCCAAAAGAAATGATTCATCAATGTCCTGAAATATTTTGAGTAGATATAGTTTATTGGCCCATTACAATCCAGAGACAGTCCAACATCACAAAATCTACACAAGACATTGACATATAAAGGTTTCATCCAAATATCATACAGTCAGACCTCGGATCGAGCAGTGATTACTGTTCACCGCATATTGTCACGGCGCCTGACATAACGAGTTCGGTCATTGTATCTTGGTCTGTCTTGAGCTCTCTGAGGCACCGGCTCCACTCTCCTTTGTCTCTCCGGAGACCGTTGAACTATCTCTCCGTTCACAAATAACTCAGCTGCCAAACCATGAAAAACATGTAGACAAGATTAAAAATCTACAATACAACAACACATGTTCTTACAACGAAACATTTTTTAAAGTTAAATGACTTTAAGTCGAATTTCGAAACCAATTAATATTAATATCCAATAAATGGGGAAAACATAATTGCTTGTAGTTTCTTTCAAACTACTAGAGTAAAATGGTAAATGCTTGAATTCTTTTTTTCCCCTTCCAAATTGCTTATCTAAAAACTTTGATGTAGCAATAGTTTGATTTTTGAACAATATAAGAAAATGTACCTCCATAGTCCTTGTTCTCAGCATCAACATATGAATCTGGAAGCACAAACAGAACACCAGGCAGACCTGCATAAAGCAAGAGGCCAACAGAAAATAAAAACAATCAAACCCAACCACACATCAAATCAAACTTACAATATAAAGAACCATGTTCTTGCTAAGAAAATATCCAAGCACAAACCTTCAAGCTTGTTAGAAGTCTCCTCGTCAATCTCACACCCAAACCCAAAGTACCTCTCGCACGATACATTATATATCTTCTTCTTCGCCTCCTCCTCACTTTAAACAACAGAAAAGTTAAAAATACACCAAAAAAACAGAAAAACAAAAATTTAAATGGATTTCATATCACTCAACGAGAAATTAGCACAGTGGCTGCTAATTTGAAATACCTGCGAGCTTCTCAATTCAGCATTAGCATATACACTGTGTCATAACTATTTTTCTCTTAGCCGTCAAGCTAATAATACAGGCGTGTGTAAAATAACAAAATGCACTAATATTTTCCAAGGAAAGGGAATATCATAAAATCTACCTCCCGACGACCTTTGCTAGGGTTTGAATATAGCAATCAATCATCTGCTGTTTCGTGGCCCCTTCACCGCCAGGCTTATCCATCACTATAAGCCAGTGCTCATAATCACAGCCGGGGAAGAGCGGCGCCATCTCGGTGGGCGGGCGGTCGTTGAAGTTCGACCCGGAGTTCAGCGGCGAGTATGCCGAACCGGATCTGTTAACTCGGCACCGGATAGGATTGACTCTCGGAGGAGAAATGACCCGGAGTGAGTGGGATAATGCGGGTGTAGCATAGCGGGTTGTGGAAATTCGGACTCGGTCGAACCCAGGGAGAGGCGGGGGTTTGGAGATAGTGGAAGATAAGAAGCGTTTTGGGAGGAGGAGGGATGCGGTGGCGCCGGTTGATCGGACGGTTAGGATCGATCGGGCGATTGTGGCGGCCATTTTTGGAGTAAAGTGGGAAATGGGCGAGGGTTTTTGGGTATGGGTTTTCAGGGGTTTAGATAAGTCGAACGAAAATGGAAAGGGGATTGAGTGCAGAGCAGTGCTAATACAAGTAAATATGTTCTGGTTTTAGCGATTTTAGTGTGATGCGACTATTAGTGAGTTGGAGATTTATTATTATTGTTATTATTATTATTAATTGAAAAGGGCTAGAGAGACCTTATCTAAGACAACCATTCTCATTAATTTGTTGACACTAGGGATGACAATGGGTCGGGTATCTTGATATCCAGACCCATCTCGTCCTTAGAACGGGACAGGCGGGCCGATCTACCGTGGGGCACGTGGCGGAATCAAACGGTGGCGGGCCCGGATTTGTAATTGAGGGCCAATTACGGATGAGTACATGCGGGTACGCATTCCTCTTCAGTTCCTAATGAAATGATATAGGTAAATATTTTTCAGGTTTAGGAGGATTATGTCACTTGCGAGTAATATGTATAATTTTTTTATTGTGTTTGAAATGAGTATGTGTAGTATTAATATCATAGGATTTTGGTAGAGATATTGTAGCGCTTACAGTTAAAAACTGAATTATCAAACATTATATATATACGATAATTATATTTAAATATATGTTATATTTGAAATTTATGGAGTATACATTTTGATTATGATTTATTTTATGTATTTTGAAATATTTAACTATGAATATAGATGTAAGTTTTGGTGCGCCAGCTGAGGGGGAAACTCAAACCACCACAGTCGGGTCGGAGGAGGTTGTGGGTGACAAAAAAAAAAAAAAAAGTTAAGAGGCGAAGGTGAGACCTTATATGAATAGCAGACTGAGGTTGACGAGACTTAGATGGTTTCGACTGTCCGAGCTGAAACTTTAGCTGCCATGCAGGCCAATGAAGCTGTTGATGCAGCCAAGGCAAAGGATGGAATTGAGGCCACGGGAATTGAGACTCTTGGCCATGAAAGTGCAATCCAAGGAGTGAGACTCCTATGGATGCCAATGAAGACCCCAAAGCAGCTCCGTCTGGTGAAGGGATTTTTATTGAAGACCCTGCTGCAGTTGAGACTGCAAAAGGGATAGCCGAAGGCCCAACAACGGTTGAGACTACTGAGGGTAATGAAGACCCGGAGGAGATTGAGACTTTCCTGGGTAAGAAGTTCAAAGAACAAGTGTCAGCCCCTCAGGAGAATTCATGGAAGAATATGATATATATCAAAACCCAGGCGATAGTTTATCAAACTTAAAAATAATAGTCATTGGCTTTTGTGGTACACAACAAATTTCATTGATCAATAATTTGGATTGGGATCGAAAATACTAAAATACCGCATACACACATTATATATATATATATATATATGTAGTAAGAAGGAAAAATTTGGGGTGGGAGAGGTCCCCATAACTAGCAAGGTGTGTCCACCCCTGCGGGTTGACCCGTCCAGTCCCACATTAAATAAATTTAAATAGAAAAAATAGAAAAAAATGAATAAAATATTTATTTTTAATCTATTTATAAAATATTCTTTGCAAAAGTTATTAGTTTCAATTTATAAATATTAGATATAATATTAAAAGATAAAAAATTATATTATAATATATATTATATATGCAAAATATATATTACATATATTAAAAAACATATGCGGGGCAGGTACCCACGAGGCGGAAGTGATACCAAAACCCGTCCCCGCCCCCGCTGTGGGTTACGAGACGGGGCGATCCAAATGGGACGGGAAAAGGCGGGTACCCGCGGGTCATGTCCAAATTGTCATCCCTAGTTGACACACAAAACAAACTTTAAAGTTGTTTGATCTAAGAAATTCGTTGTATTGCACGACGATGGATCCAAACTCGATGTAATCCTGATTAGAGTAAGCAATGGCATCTCTCAATGTGACACTTATAGTCCTCAAAAAAAATGTGACACTTTTAGCATCCACTTCAAAAATCACTTTAGTGTAGCCTAGTGATTGAACTTATTTAATTCCTTCAAGTAATGCAAGAGCTTCACCTTCTTTGAAGTTGAGACACCCAATTCAAATCGATGTTGGAAAGACATAACACCACCTTCCTCGTTTAATAATTCAAACTCGACCCTCTTCGTTGGAAACCCGATCACTAAATCGGCGCTTTGTTGGAAACCATGGATTCGAACGATCTGGCAAAGTTAGTCGAGGAGATGCAAAAAACGAAAGTAACCTCTGAAGACAAGGTTATGTTGGGCAGCGACATCTTAAAGAGGGAGGCCGACCGCATACAAAGTCGCTAATAACAAAGGTGTTTTCGAACAAGCCGATCCATAGAGATACATTCAAACAAATAGATGCCGAAAATACTCATTTCTAGATCTATGGAGATTTAAGCGGTGGGAGAAAATTTATTTATAATGGATTTCAGATCTACAATGGATAAAAGAAGAACCCTCACAGAAGGTCCTTGGAATTTTCATAGAAATTTGGTTCTATTTCAAGAGATCCAAGGGCTCCAAAACCCCATAACTGTAACATTTGAGAAAATAGACATTTAGGTCCAACTTCATAATCTGCCGATTGCATTCATGAATCGCAATATTTTAGAAACAATTGGAAGGAAAATAGGACTATCCTTGAAATAGATGAAGGGGAAGGCGGCAATTTCTGGGGGAGATTTGCTAGAATAAGGGTGAGGATAGATCTGGGGAAGCCATTAAAGAAATTTGTTAGTGTCCAGGTCGAGCAAGAAAAATAGGAAGTTATTGTTTTACTAGTTTACGAACGATTATCGGACTACTGCTATGCGTGCGGGCGAACTGGACATGTCCATAAGGACTGCACTGAGGTAGAAGCGAACAAAGATAATCTACAGTTTGGGCCCTGTCACACAAGCAGTAGAAGAAGCAGGGACGAGAAGAATACACCAGTGCACGCTTCTTGTTCGGGGTCATCGACATCAAACCAGAATGTAACTACGAAAGAGAAAAAAGAAAAGGATGCAAACCTAAGCCCAGAGGAGGATAAAAATGAATTATTACGAGATAAATCGGAGCTTGAAGAGGTGTTGTCTAGTGGAATGGGAGTAGAACAATTGCATGTCTTCTCATTAATATGAAAGGAGTTGAGAGTAGTGAAAAGAAACAAATGGGGAAAGAAATTTTGAGGGGGGAAAGCCCCAAAACACCAAAGTTTTCTCTAATGCGGCTAGTTGACGTGGGTGGACAACATATGTCATCTACACAAAAGAACGAGCAGACGAAGGAAATATACTCTATACAGCAAGTTACTGATCTCGTAGAGAGTATGAGCGCTGAAACGACTACTTCAACAGGTCATAGTCCGAGTAAATGGAAGCAGAGGGCAAGGGCAAGAAGGTACCTCAACCAGAAGAGTATCCAAGGAACCCCAAGTGAATCAAGGAAAAAATGAAAATATAACGAGGAGACGAGTATGGATCTGAGCCCCAATAAACGAATGTTACAATTTACCGATGAAAAAATAGAGGACCATATTCAAACGGCAGAGGTTGTGGAGCAACCCTACCGATCCCAATGAGTTGTATTGTGTGGAACGCTCGGGGCCTTGGAAATCCTCGAGCGTTCGGAGAACTCCGCCACCTCGTCAAAGAAAGGAAACCTTCTCTACTTTTTCTTTCGGAGACAAGGATGGTGGAGCATAGAAGTCGCCATTGGAGGGATTTATTGGGTTTTGTTGGTCATTTTGTAGTTAATTGTCAAGGGAAAAGTGGTGGATTAATGTTGTTGTGGAATCAACCCATGTCTGTTAGTGTTAAATCATTTTCTCAAGGCCATATAGACTGCATTGTTCATGAGGATAATAAAGTTTGGAGATTTACTGGTTTCTACGGAAACCCCGAAGCCTCGATGCGGAAATTCTCATGGGATCTTCTCAAGAGACTATCCAAAGATATGGAAATAAAAGAATTACATTGGTTGGTAGGGGGCGATTTTAATGAAATATGCTATGATAGCGATAAGAAAGGAGGCCGACTTAGAGCAAATGCACAAATGGCAGCAATGCGAGAAGCGATGGAATTCTGTGAACATAGGAGCATGCACGCGAGGGGTGAGTTTTTCACATGGGTGGGCCGAAATCAGGGAGAAATTCCTATATTTGAGAGGCTAGACAGATTCTTACACTCAGAAGGGTGGTGTCATTTGTATCCGACGGTGTTTGCAACAAACCTGGAATTTTACCATTTGGATCACAGACCGGTCGAGATAACGCTTGGGCCATTAAATTGAGGGTGGGGAAGAGACAAACAACAGGTAAAAAATAGCTTTAAATTTGAGTCTTGCTATTTGGACGAGGATAATATTGAGCTGATTATCGAGAAAGGATGGACGGCGGCACCGATCGAATGCTCTCTTTCGGAAAAAATCAAGATTTGTGGGGAATATATCTCGCAATGGGCTGGAACAAGGTTTCGAAGACTTCCGAATATTATAGCCGCAAAGAGAAAACAATTGAATTCTTTAAAAAAGCATGAAGTATGGGAGAAATCAATTACCCAGATTGCTGAACTTGAAAAGAGCATTGAGAAACTCAGTTACCAAGAGGAAAGCTATTGGAAACAGAGAAGCAGAAATTCGTGGCTTGCATTAGGAGACCAAAACTCAAAACTCTTCCACGCACAAAGTGCGCGCAAAACACGTAATACCATCCGGGGTTTGATGTCGAGTCATGGTGACTTTTATTCCGATAAAGAAGCTATGTTAGAAATTATAATCGACTACTTTGAAAGGCTTTTTAAGATCGATTCACCCTCCCATGAATACATTCAGCGGGTCACCGAATGTCTCAACCCGGTGGTGGATGTGGAAATGAATGATTCCCTTAACATGCCTTTCTCAAGTGGAGAAGTCAAAAAAGTTGTTTTTGAACTTGGCCCGGATCAGGCACCTGGGTCGGACGGGATGACATGCTTATTTTTTCAGAAATTTTGGAGAATTGTTGGGCAAGATGTTACACAAGCTGCTCTAAGAATACTCAATGAAGGAGCTTCTTTGGAAGAGTGGAATCAAACAGTGATTACTTTGATCCCAAAAGTGAAAAATCCCCTCATGGTGAAGGAATTTCGGCCTATAAGCTTATGTAACTTCTGCTACAAAATAATTGTCAGGGCACTTGCTAATAGAATGAAAAAAATGATGCCCGCTGTTATTGATGACTTCCAAAGCGCGTTTGTTCCGGGAAGATTGATTTCAGACAACATAATTTTGGGATTTGAATGCTTACATTGGATTCGTAACCACAGGCAGAGGAAAAGGGGGTATGCTTCGCTTAAACTCGATATGAGCTAAGCATACGATCGGGTGGAATGGAGCTTTCTTTGGGCCGTTATGATTAAACTGGGGTTTAACTCCTCATGGTTTCAAAAGATTATGCATTGTGTACAGTCGGTTTTCCTTCTCATTTTGCATGAACCATTTGGTACTGTAAAACCTAGTCGGGGTATTCGTCAGGGTGACCCGTTATCTCCGTAGTTATTTGTGTTATGTGCTCAAGGATTTTCATCTTTATTGCAGGATTACGAGAACCGAAAGTTGTTGCATGGGGTTAAGATCGCTACAGGTTGCCCCCCAATTTCCCACCTTTTTTTTTGCCAATGACAGTCTTGTATTCTTTCGAGCGGAAATCTCATAAGCAAATGCCATCTTTGATGCACTTCAAATATACGAAAAAATGTCGGGCCACCTTATTAATTTCGACAAATCAGCTCTTTCCTTTATCCCAAATACCACGCAAGAAACGGTTGATCAGATTAAAACAAAGCTTACAATTTTAGTCTCCCACAGCCACAAAGTTTATCTGGGAGTGCCTTCTTTCTCTCTAAGAAGTAAAAGGATCCAGTTCTCATACATTCGTGAAAAAATACAGAAGAAACTTCAAGGGTGGGGAAGGAAATATTTTTCCGAAAGGGGCAAAGAAGTCTTGATCAAATCAATTATTCAGGCGATCCCGACGTACACCATGTCATGTTTTCGCATTCCATCTTCTATTTATGATGATATCAAGTGAGACTGTGCTAATTTTTGGTGGGGAGTTAATGACGACAAGAAAAGGATGCATTGGTGCTCATGGGACTCACTCTGCAAGCCAAAAATTAGGGGAGGAATGGGCTTTCGAAAACTGACACTTTTTAATAAATCTTTGCTCGCAAAACAGCTGTGGAGCATTATTCAAAATCCGGAGTCTCTGGTGGCAAGAGTATTAAAAGCGAGATATTTAAAACACTGTGACATTTTGGAGGCGCCCCTCGGATGCAACCCATCATATATTTGGCGATCGTTGCAATGGAGTAAACAAATTCTACAAGATGGACTGTGTTGGAAGGTGGGTAACGGAAGGGATATCCATATTTTCAAGGATCGATGGATTCCTACGCGGAGTCAACCGTGGAGTAAGACAACTGACCCCAACACCCATGTATGCAAAGTATGGGAACTTATTAACAATGGTAGGTGGAATGAAGATTTAATTGCATCCATGTTTCCGAGATTTGTGGCAAGAGAGATATGTGCAATCTGACTCCCAAACCGGACTGAACGCGATTCTCGATTCTGGAAATTCGAAGCAAAGGGTAGATTTTCAGTGAGTGAAGGTTATAAACTCGCAATTGGCTTCCACGACACCCCAAGTCATCAATCTGACCAAGCTCTATCTCATTGGTGGAAAGGTTTGTGGGCTTTGAACATTCCTCCAAAAATAAAGAACTTTTGGTGGAGAGTCTCAAAAGATTTTATTCATGCTGGAGTTAATCTAAAGGCGCATCATCTGCCAACCTCAGGTAAATGTTCTTTGTGTAATTTTAATGAAGACACCACAATGCACTCGCTATTTTTCTGTCCCAGGATTAAACGACTTTGGAGATACGAACCTTTTGCCCACTACCTAAAACAGGCAAAAAAAAGGGTCTACAATTGAGGTGTGTCTATGGATGTTTTAGAACCTCTCAAAATCGGAGTTCAAATATTTTGCAACTTTTACATGGATCTTGTGGAAAGAGAGACATAGAATTATCCATGGTGAGGGAGCTAGAGGCCAAATGAAAATTAATGATGGGGTGAGATCTTTTCTCCTCAATTTTCAGAAGTCCAAAAAAGATTTGTCCTCTAAGCTTATGGCGCCAAACGTTTCTCCTAAAGAACGATGGATTCCGCCCCCACAAGGCGAATTGCGATTGGATGTAGACGCTTGTGTGAATCCTCAGAAAGGTGTTTTCGGAATTGGGGGAATTGTACGGGATGGATAGGGTAATCCTATTGTGGCCTTTGGTAAACCTATAGAGCAACCGGCCTCGATCTTAGAATGTGAACTTCAAGCGATCAAAGAAGGATTGGAAGTCTGTTTTAATGTTAATATCTTGCCTTCTCAAATTACATCGGACTCTCTACTTGCGGTACAAGCAGTTATCGTCGGTGGAGAAACTTTTAATTACGTTCAAGATTGGTTTATCAGCATCATCCAGCTATTGTCTACTGTTCCGGGAGCCAATCTGTTTCATGTTCAACGTTCGGCAATTACAATTGCACATTCACTTGCAAATTTTTCTGTTTTTTCTCAGTTTTCTTTTGTTTGGAAAAATGAGATGTTTCCTAGTTGGCTAAAGGATGTTGTATGTAAGGACTTATCATCCCAGGTTTAATAAAATACAAGTTTTCCTTGCGTCAAAAAAAATAATGCAAAGCCTGTTAAGTTCTCCATTTTCCAGAATACCGTGTTGCAGTTGCACATTTAACAAAATAATAAGAAGGTGGATGTCATCTTAAACAATTAAATCTATCCATATTTCTAGGAGAAAAATTTGTTACACAAGAATGTTAGAGTTCTAATCTATGCATAGAATCATATGTGGAGGAGGCAATTCCAAGTCTTCGACTTGTTTGTCCTACCTGACGAATATATGGGAAGATGATTCCATGTCCCCGACCTACTCATCCTGACCAAGGACACGTGGCCACATCGTATCGACCTGAATTGGCGGTGACTTCTGCATAAGGTAGGCTTCATGCGCAATGGAATCAGATACTAGATATGACAACTTATTTAACAAAATATTGTGTTTTCCAACAAAATTTACAGAACTATGGTGTGTGTCCTGACCTACACATCCTGATTGAGGACATGTGACCACATCGTACCGATCTGAATTGGCGGGACTTCTGTAGAAGGTAGGCTTCATGCCCAATGGAATCAAATACTAGATATGACGACTTATTTAACAGAATATTGTGTTTTCCAGAAAATTTACAGAACTATGGTGTGTGTGCGCGCCGCACGCGCTGTAAGTGTAATTTTGTAAAGTCAATTGGATTTGGAATACCGACTATTGATGGGTTGCGTATTCAAATCTCGATTGCGATATATTTTTTATATTTATTCCAGTCGGGATTCAAAATCTCGAGTCACTCAATTAAAAACAAAAATATTATAAAGTTTTTAGTTGGAATTTGAATACCCGACTGTGTATCTGACAAATTTAGTCGGGATTTTAACACCCGATTGAATACAAAAATAATTTTAAAAACTATTCAACGATCAAATATTTGTTAAATAGGGTAGGATGAATTATTAATGTGTGTGGTCGGCTCCTCCATAAAAACGAAGTTCGTCTCTAGCAAAAAAAAAAAACAGTCTTCTTCACTCCACCATTTTCATCCCTCTCCCACCATAGCAACAGTGGACTCCAATGGTCGAGACAACGACATCTCCGGCAGACATCAGTGGGCTCAGGCTAACGGCGACGGGCGAGCGTAGGTTAGCCTTTTCTTTTTAGCTTTTTTATGTAAATATTTTTTAGGGATAATTACAAAAACACCCCTAAAGTTTAGGCTAATTACAAAAAAAACCAGAGTTCTTTAAAAATTACAAAAAACTGGGGGTTTGATTTCGTCTTACATTTTTCCCAGTGATTTTCGAAAACATTTCAAAAAACCCTGACATTTACAAAATTATTACGGTTACCCCCCTTAGATTTAAGACAAAACAATATCTGGAGGGGTTTTTTGTAATTTTGAAATATGTTTGGGTTTTTTGTAATTAATTCAAACCTCAGGGGTGTTTTTGTAATTATCCCTATTTTTTTATTTAAGTAGGAAGTTAAATGTTATTTTTGCATTGTATAATATTATTTCATGTTTGTCATTTGGGGTTAATATATTAGTTATCCTTATCATTTTATTAAAATGTTATTTTTGCATAGTATAATTATATGTCAATGTTTGTCATTTTGGATTAATGTGTTAGTCATTCTTGTCATTTTTGTAAAATTGTGTTTTCGAATTGTATAATCCTTATTTTATTTTGTCATTTTTTAATTTATCAATATATTTGTAGCGTTAAAGATATGCCAAATTCAAATAATATTAGAGTCGTTGTTTATTTCAGATGTCAAATATTAATTGAAAATGTCTATCAAGTGGCATATAGTCGGCCTGCTATTTGAGCCTCTAATATTTCATGAACAACAAATCCGAACAATTTGATATGTGTATTGCATAATATGATGGGTTTGGATAAAAAATTGTGTTTAGTTGAAGTCTCTCCTAAATACTGTGATAATTGTCACAAGCCATTATGATTAATATCAAACGAGATATGTGACTTTTCTTTGATTCGCATGCCAAAAACAAATCTGCAGATCATTTTATTGTTGAGGCAGAGGAATTGTACCATAATATTGTGTTTGATATCCTTTTAGAAAATTAGTATGTTTTGGTTGTGTTATTATTTTGATATTTTTCTTCAGATGTGGCGACTCCATCTCATGGGTATGATGCAGTATGTGTCTCGATCTTCATAAACTTACCCAGGTTTTTTCACACTTCAGGGGACATCATTTACCTCACTTCTACAGCTCGATTTTGGTATGGGATTCCAAAATTTCTCAGGCTCTGATCGGTCCGGATTTAGGCGTATTGAGTTTCATACATCATCTATTGAATTTCGACCAGTTTAGAGATGGCAGTGGGGCGGGGATTCCCCGAAAATTTCCCCCGTGGGGACGGGGACGGGGAAATTTTTCTCCCCGTTGGCGGGGACGGGGATCATACTCCCCGCCCCGCGGGGATCCCCGTCCCGTTCCCCGTGGGGAACCGCTTATTATATATATAATATAATATTTATAATATAATATAAATATATCCACATTAAATATTAAAAATAACAAAATATTTAATTTATTTTATTAGTGAGTAGTTTATTAGTTTTTTATATAATTTATTAATATAAAAAATAATTATTTTTATAAAAAAATTGAATTTTTGCAAAAAAAAAAGGAAATTAAAGCGGGGAGCGGGGAATCCCCGCGGGGGCGGGGATCCCTGCGGGGACGGGGATGGGGGGAAATTTTTCCCCGATTGTCTCGCGGGGACGGAGACGGGGATTCCCCGCGGTCACGGGGACGGGGATGGGGATCGCTCCCCGCCCCGCCCGCCCCCGTTGACATCCCTGACCGGTTGGTAGTGAGAGTCATGACCGTGGGGAGTCTAGCACATTCACCTTTGATTGTACCATAGATTAAGATGACCAAACACAATATGAACCTAGTGAGCATGTAGATGTAGTGAGTAGAAGTACACGACAGATGCACCCTTCTGGATGTGGATGTGGCACTGACGGGCATAAATGTTAGGTATTTTTGTAATTATATGACATGTGTAACAGTGGTAATGTGTCAATGTATTGTCAAGACAGAGATTATATCAACTTTTCATTGATGTGCAGGGACGAAGACACCTTGGAGCCAAGGGAATCACTGGGCCTCCCTGAAATTTTGAAAAAGTCTATGGGTATTTAAGCAATTTCATCTTATAATCTTAAAAACAATTGCAGAAAATAGGAAAAAAAAGACCATTATTAAACACGTTCAAGTACAATACCATTAGCTTATAGCTCAAGTGGTATCACTAACCCTTTTATAAGGGTGTTGACCAAGGTTCAAACCCTGTATCTTTCAGTTTCTTAGGAATTTATCTCCTCCGTCCAACCAGTACTCCCAACTTATTAAAAAAAACACGTTCAAGTACAATAAAGTCTTCAAGTCTTTCTTTTTATTTTTTGCCTTCCCATTTGTCAATCTTGAAAAATATTTGAGTCTTTCATTTTGTTTTTTCTTGTTCTTAAAATTTTGTACATATTTTTGCTCCACTAACTTTAGCTCGAATTTTGACATTATTCTCTTGTGCTTCTATTTGTCTCATTTGGGATTTGGGGTTCTTCATCAAGGCATAGAATTGTAGAGTTAATTCTTCATTATCTTACTAGCTGCCATTGCCATGGTTGAAAAAACTTTTTCGGCAATGAATATCATGAAGGGTTCACTACCCAACCTAATACGAAATGGATGTTGAATGATTGTTTGGTAATATACATAAAAAAATATGTATTTTGAAATATTAACAATGAAGCTATTAAGAAGAACAAAGGAGAAATGTTATGATATATTGATGTAGCTGTATTCTATTATTTTATTTTGAATGTTGAGATGTAGTCGAATTAATACATTGACTTTTTCAAAATTGGTACTTATTTATAGTTTTATTTTTAGAGTTGGTGTATTGTATTTTATTTTTATACTATTGACAATTCGACCCCTACATCAAATTCATGGCTTTGTCACTGTTAATGTGTATTTTCTCAGTGTTTCATTTTCAGCTTTATATTGATATGAATTATCAAGACTGATTTAGGAAGGTAAATCAGATGTACCTGACCTAGGGACCCACAAAGCGAGGTGAAGTGTGTTCCACGAAGCGACCTGGCCAAGGATCCCCCAAAAGCTAGGTGAGGTACTTTTTGTTCGAGGGTACTGAAAGAACGCACGTTAGGCTAGCCGGGATGGCTCCCAGCTAAGGCCCTCCGATGCCTAAGTCAGAATCAGGTAGTTGAGGTACTTAGAAAGCTAAAGAGCGAGGTAATTTAGAATAATGACAAGTTCCCTTTTACCTTGAATTTCGTGCCGTATTTATAGTCTCGCTTCACCGGTAAGGCGGATCACCGTACACGTGGCGCCCGATCGACGGTGTGTGGTTCGCGGGCGACCCGACCCAGGCCATTGGGTCGGGACCCATAAAAAAAACCGCGGATCCTGAGGGTATTTTGGTAATTTCGCGAGGCGAGGTCAAGATGGTCAACTCGACCTAGGCGAGGCTATAATGGTATTTTCCACATCATTTACTCCCCTAGTTACTTTAGTAATTTATTGCTAAAGTGACTCAATTCAGGTCCCCGCATGCAAAGCGACGAAGAGCCCAAGCCGTTGAATTTCGAAAGGATCCTCCAATCCGAGCCATTGAATTCAAACAGTCTTTTGATCGAGACCGTTGATTTTCCCGCCCTTCTTCCTATATATATAAGATGGTTTTTCAACTTTCACTTTTTACATCTCTTATCCCGGATCACCTCATTTTGCTCGGCTCGCTCGCGACTCAGATCTTGACTTCGTGCTCCTCTACTCCACTTGACTTAGAGGTAGGTTCTCTCTCTCTCTACTCTAAATTTTCTTATTCTCTTATGGCGACCTCTCCTCCGTCTACACAACCTCCTAGCTTGCGGTCGAACTCCGTAGTCCTCGAACTCGGTCGTCGTCGACCCAGGCTCGTCTTCGAGCTCTTCTACTTCTCTTTGGCGGGGCGACCCTAGTCCCCTCCTCAAGATAGGACATCTCGCGAGGCCACCCCTCGGACGACCTGGAACACGTTGCCCCCGGGCTTTACTTAGGTCCCGGTCTCTGCGTTCACGATGTAGGTACCATTAGGAAAAACTTCTTCATCCCCGCCCGTACCAAATCATAATTCCCTACTTTTTAGCGATAGAATAGACAAGCCTCCACCTCATTGCCTAGCCTTCCACCTTGCTAGCCTCGAGGCGGGCCTTAGATTCCCTTTGCTCGCCCGTTCTTTGAAATTTTGAGGGGCTCATTGTTTGCCCCGCCCAACTCGTCCCAAATTCCTACCGTCATATTGTAGGTTTTATCATTTTAATGAAACATTTTGGCGAGGCCGCCTCGCTTTCTCATTTTTGCGAACTATATGCCATCAATTCTTCTACCACTACCACTAACTCCGGATTCTTTTACATCTCGCCTCGCACCAACCGAAAATTTTTACATCGGGTTCCTTCCTCGGTGTGGCCTTGGAAGGATAGGTTCGTATTCATTCGAGCCCCTATTGAAAATCCTTGGGACCTACCTTCCATTGGCCGGGCGGCCTGCGCCGAGGCCCCGCCTCCCTGTTTCTTGGGGAACCAACTTCATTTCTACGCTGACCCAACATTGGTATGAGGCTTGCGACCTCATTACCGAAGAGGTTCTATCCCTCGTCGGCCTTAGCCCCGCTCCTCGCCATGAAACTCTAACTCTTGGTAATTTATTTCTTTTAAAGTACTCCAGTTCGCCTACTCCGCTTATACTGATGTATTTTCTTCGCTTGTGCAGATATGGCGGTCCGATCTGCCGTTCTTGAAAAGGCCCTCGCCAATAACAAGGAAACCTTGCTAGCTCGCAAGCGATCCCGCCAAGAGGCTGCTGCTTCGGACTTACCGTTGAGCATGGTCGCAGCTTCGGCCCCCTCCGTGACAATAGCCCTCGACCCCACTCCCGAGGTGCCCCTCAAGAAAACCATCAAGGCCTTGGGTAGCAAGCCTAGGAAGGACAAGGGAAAAAAGGTGGTTGAAAGTTCTGCTCCAAAAAGGGCAAAAATTCACAAGGCTAGGAGCTCGCCTGATTCTATGGGTGCTTCCCCCGGGATGCTAGCTCACGATGAGCTCGAGCCTACTAATGCCAACCTCCTCACCGTTGATCAAATGATGATGTGGTTGAATCGGAGCGAGTCCCATCTCCAGGCTCAGCGGCTCGCGGCTCGCGAGAAGGCTCCTGACCTTAGGCCTCGTGTTCGCGAGCTTGCCATGCCTCGCACCATTCCGAACTGGAATATTAGCTCGCGGAGCTCGGTCCTCGAGACGAAGGCTGGGGAGGATTCCTTCGAACTGTATAACTATACTACCCTCCCCATCGACCAATTTGCCTTGATGACCACGGAGTTCACCCGCCTCGAAGAGTTGGCGGCTCACGAGGTCATGTCGGTGTGTGAATGTATTTAAATTATCCTTATTTCTTCGCTTCTATCTCGCTTTGCCACCACTTACTTCGCTTTTTTTTTTTTAAATAGCTTTCGGCCCTGTTGCACCAAATGGCGCTTCGCGGTGCCGATTGGAAGCACCAGAACGAGATGTACATTAATCAGCTGAGCGAGGTCCATGCGAGGCTCCAAACTGTCGAGGCGGATAAGGCAAAAGCCGTCGAGGAGGCTCGAGCCGAACTCCTCAAGGAAGTAGCTGACCTGAAAGCCTAGCTTGCTTCGTCTCAAAGCGAGCTCAAAACTCGCGAGGTGCACCACATCAAAGAGGTGGCAGATTCTTTTGAAAAAGGTCGGAAACAAGGCCTTGAAGAATATCTCTCATCCGAAGAGCATAAGGCTTCGCTAGCCTCGTCTCGTCTTGCCGGTTCAATCCTTTCTCCAGTCCTCGTCTTGCGAAAACTCATTGCCGAGCGAGCCGTGGTGTACCTCTTTGATGGCTTCGGCGGTGCCGCGAAAAAAGGGGAATTAAGAAGGAAGCTTTTAAGGCCGATTTCGACCCCGACAAGCTTGACCCCTTTGAGAAGGACGAGCCGAAGGCAGACGTCGCTGAAGGCGAAGGCGAGGTGGGTAGCTCGCGTGATGTAGAGGTCGTCGACGAAGTGGAGGAGGTCGATGAGTTCACCGATCTCGTGAAACCTCTTTTAGCCTCCTAGGGCTTTTTATGTAAATAACTGAAGTATTTAACTTAGATGTATTTTTATTCACGATCTCATCGCCTCTTAATGTACTTCAAATGTTACTTCATTTTTGTGTCTTACTTTTGCCTTACTTCGCTTGTGTGTCACTTCGATATACTGCACTTCGCTTTTATATGTTGCATGGACTTTACTTCGATCCACTTTTTTTTTTTTTTTTTTTTTTTAAGCATCCCTTGGGTCCTAGGCTTACTCGCGAGGCTAGGTCCCTGGGCGAGCCTAAGTCCCTCGAGGGGTCGCCTAGGGCGCTTATGGCCTAGGTCCCTCGTGGGGTCGCCTAGGGCGCTTATGGCCTAGGCCCTCGTGGGGTCGCCTGGGCGCTTATGGCCTAGGCCCCTCGTGGGGTCGCTGGGCGCTTATGGCCTGGGTCCTCGTGGGGTCGCTGGGCGCTTATGGCCTGGTCCTCGTGGGGTCGCTGGCGCTTATGGCCTGGGCCCTCGTGGGGTCGCCTGGGCGCTTATGGCCTAGGTCCTCGTGGGGTCGCTGGCGCTGATGGCCTAGGTCCTCGTGGGGTCGCTGGGTGCTATGGCCTAGGTCCTCGTGGGGTCGCTTAGGCGCGATGGCCTGGGTCCTCGGGGGTCGCTGGGCGCTTATGGCCTAGGTTCTCGTGGGGTCGCCTAGGGCGCCGATGGCCTAGGTCCTCGTGGGGTCGCCAGGGCTCCGCTAGCGTTTTAGTGGGCTTAACTTGCGAGCCTAGTCCTCTTGGTGTGACCATTGTGGGCTTTGCCAGCCTAAAAGGGAGCTTATGGCCTAGATCCTTCGTGGGATCGTCTTGGGCCTGCTAGCCTTTTAGGGGGCTTATCTTGCGAGCCTAGGTCCCTTTATTGGGACCATTGTGGGCTTTGCCAGCCTAAAAGGGAGCTTATGGCCTAGATCCTTCGTGGGATCGTCTTGGGCCTGCTAGCCTTTTAGGGGGCTTATTTTATAGCCTAGTCCCTTTATTGGGACCATTGTGGGCTTTGCCCGGCTAAAAGGGAGCTTATGGCCTAGATCCTTCGTGGGATCGTCTTGGGCCCGCGCTAGCCTTTTAGGGGGCTTATCTTGCAGCCTAGGTCCCTTTGTTGGGACCATTGTGGGCTTTGCCAGCCTAAAAGGGAGCTTATGGCCTAGATCCTTCGTGGGATCGCCTTGGGCCTGCTAGCCTTTTAGGGGGCTTATCTTTAATGGTTCGCTTGCGACCCTGAAACACTAAGCAAATTTGTGCGAAAAGGTAAACATTGCAGGTGAAATTCCATCTTCTTTCATTGATGATAGTTTTTAACATAAACCTTCAATTCTTTCAAAATTAAGCTAAGTACATAAAGTAGATTAGTTATGCAACATCAAGTATAGAACCTCCTTAAGTTATGAATGTTCCAAGGCCTTGGGAGCTCCTTTCCTTGCATATTTTCTAGTCTGTATGTTCCTCTCTTCAGCACTTCAATTACTTTAAAAGGTCCTTCCCAATTTGCCTCCAGCTTCCCCACATGTTTGGACACTTCCACTTTTTTGAGCACTAGATCCCCTACTTGAAAGCTTCGCTCATGAACCCTTTTGTTGTATGCATTTTTCATCCTTCCCTTGGCTGCTTGGATCTGAATAAACGCTTTGTCTCGCTTTTCTTCGATGAGTTCGAGCTCGAGCTCTCTAGCTTCACTATTTCCCTCGGGCTCGTGCATCGAGCGACCAGCGAGGTTTCACCAATTTCTCTACCGGCAAGATCGCTCCGACCCGTACTCTAGGCGAAGGTGTTTCTCCTGTCGAGGTCCGTGGGGTCGCTTCGATATGCCCACAGGACTCAGTAACTCGTCCACCCAATACGACTTCGCTTCCTCTAGCCTCGTTTTTAGGTGTTGTAGAATAATTCTATTTGCGACCTCAGTCTGCCCATTTGCTTGAGGGTTTCCCACAGCTGTAAAATTTTGCTTCACTTTATATTCGTCACACCACTCCCTAACCTTCTTTCCTTGAAATTGAGTGCCATTATCGATATTAAGATTCGGGAGCCCCATACCTACATGCAATATTTTTCCACAAGAAATTCATGACTTCGGTTTCCGATATCTTGGCCACGCCTCGGCCTCAATCCACTTAGAAAAGTACTCCACCGCCACAATGATAAATTTCTTCTCGAGCTCTAGCCACATCGAAAGGACCCAAGATGTCGATTCCCCATTGATCAAAAGGACAAGCAATAGGGATCGTTTCGGTGGTCATTTGGTTGGTGAGTTAGGTTCGCGTGGAACTGACACTTCGCACATTTTTTAACAAACTCCATTGTATCCTTTGCCAAAGTTGGCCAAAAGTAACCTTGCCGGATCACCTTCTGGGCGAGTGCCTTACCTCCCGAGTGGTTACCACAGTTGCCCTCATGAATCTCCCTCATTACATACATCGCCCTCTCCGGACCGAGGCACTTTAGTAACGGTCCTCCTACCGATCTTTTATACAGCTCATTGTCTATCATTATGAACCGGGACGCTCTAACTTGGACCCTTCTAGCTTTTATCGGGTCCATCGGTAACGCTCCCTTTTCTAGGAAATTTTTCAAGTCTTCCATCCAATCTATTGGGGCGTCAATTGCACAAACCAGAGCCTCGCTCGGATACTGCTCGATGGGACCTTGCTCCGCTAGCGTGTCCGGCTGCGTCGCCACCAACACGATCACCTTCCTCGAACTACTCCCACTTACTGCACTTGCGAAGCGAGCTAGAGCATCAGCTCGCTCATTTTCATTTCTTGGGATCTGCTGTAGTTGAAAAAATTTGAACTTTTCCATCAACCGCTTCGCTTTCTCCAAATAGTTAGCCATGGATCGATCCTTGGCTTCAAACGAACCCTCAATTTGCATTGCCACTAATTGAGAGTCAGTGTAAGCTATCAGCTTCTTCACATTACACTTCTGCGCCATTTTTAATCCTGCCAACAGAGCTTCGTACTCGGCCTCGTTGTTTGTCACCTCGAATTCGAGGCGAAGTGCCACTTCCACCTCGAACGAGCTAGGCTTTTGCAATAATATCCCAGCTCCGCCTCCAGTAGCCACCGCCGACCCATCCACATGCAGTAGCCATGTTACTTCATCTTTTTGAACCTCATTTTCCGACCCACTTGCTTCGTTAACGAAGTCAGCCAGGACTTGAGCCTTCACCGCCGTTTTACTTTGATATTTAATATCAAATTCCCCCAATTCCACGGACCATTTTACTAGGCGACCTGACAGCTCCGGTTTTTCTAACACTTGTCTCAGTGGTTGATTTGTGAGGACAATAATCTGATGAGATTGGAAGTAAGGTCGCAACTTCCTATTGATATTACCAAAGGCTAGAGCCGCCTTTTCTGTCTCTAGGTACCTCTCTTGACTCCCTGTAACAACTTGCTCACGTAGTAAATCGGGCGATGAACTCCTCTTCGTCCCGCACCAACACCGAACTCACGGCTCGCTCGAAATCGCTAGGTATAAACATAGAGCCTCCTTTTTAAGCTTGGACAAGAAAGGTGGAGACATAAGGTATCCTTTCAAATCTCCGAATGCCTTCTCACATTCCTCCGTCCATTGAAAAATTTTCATGTTTCTCAATGTGTTGAAAAAGAAAGGTTGCGATCACCGTGACCTCTCGAAATGAACTCCGTTCAACGAGGCAATTTTCCCCGTGAGTCTTTGTCTTCATTGATCTTTCTAGGTGAACTCATTTCCATTATAGCTTTTATCTTCTCCGGGTTCGCTTCGATCCCCCTCTCATGCACCATGAAACCCAAAAATTTTCCACCTCGCACTCCGAAGGTGCACTTCGCAGGATTCAACTTCATACCATAGGCTCGCATTATTTTGAAAGCCTCCCTCAAATGCTCAAGGTGATCCTCTTCCATCACACTTTTTACCAACATATCATCAACATATACTTCCATTGATTTGCCAATTTTCTCTCTAAACATGAGGTTGACTAACCTCTGATAAGTAGCTCCCGCGTTCTTTAGCCCAAACGGCATTACCATGTAACAATAAACTCCATTCTCCGTCACAAACGAGGTCTTATCCCTATCCTCCTCCGCCATAAAAATTTGGTGATATCCTTGGTAAGCATCCATCATGCTAAGCAAGGCACATCCTGCTGTGGAGTCCACCAACAGGTCGATGCGAGGTAGGGGGTAAGGATCCTTGGGGCATGCCTTATTCAGATCCGTGAAGTCAGTGCACATCCTCCATTTGTTGTTAGCTTTGGGCACTACAACTACATTTGATAGCCACTCGAACTCGAATTTCCACAACATATCCCGCTTCCAATAACTTGTTCACCTCGTTTTCTATAATTTTGTTTCTTTCGCTTCCAAAGCTTCGCTTTTTTTGGCCTTGCTAACGGATCCACATTGATCGGTGAACCATCACCTCGGGGTCTATGCCTTGAAATCGACGGTTTCCAAGCAAAAATGTCCACATTCTCCCTAAGAAATTGAATCATCAACACTTCTAGCTTGAGTCCATTTGCGACCCTATCTTAGTGAACTTATCCGGGTCCGCCCGGCTCGAGCTCAATCACTTTGTATTGCTCCGTTGGCTCAACCCTATACTCCGCCATTGTCCTAGCTTTTTTAACCTTCTCCTTTTCTTTTTACTTAGCCCACCTCCTCTTCGCGTGTTATTTGCTTTATAGTCCTCACTTCTCTCCCTTCCTTCTTCTTTTTAGGGAAACGTTATAGCATTCTCTAGCCGTCTTACAGTCGCCTCGTCTTCGCCTATCCCTCCCGATGTAGGGAACTTCATCTTCAAATGATAAGTGGACACCACGGCTTGAAATTGATTCGATCCGGGTCGCCCCATAATCACATTATAAGCAAATGGGGCGTCTACTACCGTGTACTTGATCATGATTGTCTTTCAACGGCGCTTCGCCTAGCGAGGTGGGGAGATCAATGGTTCCTAGGGGAACCACTTCGCTTCCTCCAAACCCCATCAATGAGTGTCAACCGGACGTAAAGCGCTTACATCTAGTTCCATCTTCCTCAACACATGCATAAATAATATATCCGCCGAGCTCCCATTGTCCACCAAAACTTTTGTACAAAGCGGAATTGGCGATATCCATCGTGATAACCATCGGGTCGTTTTGCCTGCCTCGACCCCCACGAGGTCATGACCATCGAATGTAATAGGGCTAGAGTTTTGACGCTCATGACCTTTAGTTTCCTCTTAGAATCGTGAGTGAGGTTACGCGCATGTTTCCTTCTTGCACTCGAGAATCACCTCCACTAGGACCTCCTCCTGCTATCATATGTATAACCCCCTACGAGGCGGTTATCTTCTTCGTGATTTTGCCTGGCCTAGAGCGTTCCTCGGGCGTTCTTGCCTATGTCCGCCCTCATGGCGACCTCTCGATCGGCTTTGCGATTTGCGAGCCGGTGATCTTCGCCTAGGGTCCCAGTTGGGTCCTCCCCTCGTTCTTCTTTCAAAACAAAATTTTGTAAGTAACCTTGCTGAATGAGCCTTTCAATTTAATCTCGCAATTGAATGCAGTCCTCGGTGTCGTGGCCATGGTCCTTGTGGAAGCGACAATATTTATCCATATTTCTTTGACCCGAGGTCGTCTTCATCTTTTTTGGCCACCTTAGCATGTCGGTTCGCTCAATGGCCATTAGAGCGTGACTTGGGGTGCGTTCAACAGAGTATATCTATTGTGCCTCGTCCGGGCGATCTTGATCGGACCTCGGCCTGGAGCCTCTCTCGACCCTAAACCGAAGCCTCTCTCTAAGATCCTCCCCTCGCGTGGAGCTTGAGCAACTTGGGACCACTCCCGGTCTTTAAGGGCATTCATCTCCTCCTCTTGTATGTATTTACGGGTCACTTCCATTAGTGCTCCTTATCGACAGGCGATTCGCGAGCGGCGCCGATGCTAATGGTCCTTTTTGCAATCCAAGGATAAGGATATTAGTCATCATGTCGATTCGCATATCTTGTACCTCCAACGCTTCATCATTGAATCGATTTATGAATTCCCTGAGCGACTCTTTCACCCCCGCCTTATAGTGAACAAATGCGAGGTGACCTTCGAGCTCGCTTTTGGCTTGCGAACCGGTATAAGAACTTTCGAGCCACTGTTCGCAAAGAAACCACATTCCCTAGGTAATCCCATGAACCATTCTGCGCCTTTTCCGGTCAGCGTTGTGATGAATATTCTTGCATTCATGGCATCCGATTGTCCATACAATTGCATCACGTGGTCGAAAGCAGGTGAGATGTTCTGAGGTCCCTATTCCCATCATATTTTGGGAGATCGGGAAGCTTGAAGTTCGGCGTGACTACCTCGGCTAGGATCTCGGAGAAAATGGAGATCCTCTTTTCTCGCAACGCGATGTTACAACTCCCCTCCGCCTCAAATCATCCGGTTGTCGAGTAACATGCTCGATTTGTTCACTCGATTCGTGTATGTCCCGTGGCTTATTGATCGGTTCGCCCACGACCTTCTCCTCCTCGTCTCCTCGCCCCTGGACACCTTGACTAGCCACCTCTTCCCAATCAACTAGCACTTCGTTTCGTTTTTCCACATTCCCCTTCCCTGGGGACCTTGGGGGGGGGCCTCCATAGCCTTTCGCCCTATCTTTCCCTATCCTCCAACATTTTTTCCAAAGATTTTCTCAAAGTCACTAGCCTTCATGTGAATCATCTGCTCATCCTCCTGAACGAAAGATGGTCCCGCGAAGTGAAGCGGGCGAATTGGTGATGTTTCCTGGGGAGGGTCCTCCACGACCCCCTGAGGTGTCTTGGACGCATGCTTAGGTGTTTCCAATAGCTGTTTGATAAATGGTTTTATCATGATTTTGATGATTTTGATTTTACACCAAAACAATGTTTTTAAAGGTTGTCCAAATACTCCTAAATGTTTTAAAAGGGTTTTAATATTTTTCGGAGTATTTCATCTAGTTTATTTTCGATAAAAAATTGGACAACACATTTAATGTTTTTAAGACAATAAGTTTTTACATTGAAACTATGTTGTCCTAATACTCCCAATTGATCTAAAATGTTTCTACTATTTTTTGGAGTATTTATTGGAATTTATATCGGACAACACTTTTTGTGTAAATGTTTTATTTCTTCAAAACTATATTTCTAATGTTGTCCTAAATACTCCCAATCGGTTTAAAATGTTTTTACGAATTTTTTGGAGTATTTCTTGAGGTTTATTTTTGATAAAAATCGGACAACTTGTCATTGAGAGGTCGACGGTCGACCGGCGAGCGATCAGTACACAGGAACAAGTTTCGTGAAATGAAACTTGAGAACTCTCAAAATTGTTCATGCAACCGGTTGCACATAGGCTCGACAGGTCGAGGTGCACTTCGACCGGCCGCCTGTGTTAATTTGGTGCTATATGTTTCAAACTCTATTTACGTGCGACCGTCGCCGCTTTAGTTTGACAAAGAAAAAATATAACCGTTGTCAGTGACAGACCATTCTTCCTTAAAATGTGGGATTGTTCTATAATCTGATTTTTGTATCCTTATGAGACAACCATATTTATTTTAATCTCTTTGTCTTATTTGTAGACAAAAGAAAACATGGAGGAGCCCATGAAGGAGCCTATGTTGGAGGAGCCTTTGGAGGAGCCTTTGGAGGAGCCTATGTTGGAATTCAAATTTGAAGGCTCTCCTATAAATAGATGAAAGCTTGAGGGATCAAACACAAGACTTGATACAAACAACAAGAGATATCACAAGCACATAATCTTTGTTATTCATTTCAACATTCTTGTTGTAATAGCCTAAGTACTATCACTTTCACATCTTGAGGTCTAGGCTTTCATTCTTGATTACACTTGCACTTTTGAGTTGTAATATTTTTCAAAGTGTAATCTTGATTGTAATTCATCAACCAAACACAAGATATCCTTGTGAGTATTCTTGTGGTAAGAATACACTGGGTGATCTAGGTGATAGGTATTTCAAGAGTGTGGTGCTCTTGAGGTGTTGAAGAATTTGGTATTCTTCAAGATTGAAGATTGTGGTGATCTTCAAAGGTGCCGTTGAAGGAAGATTGTGGTAATCTTCAAAGGAGATTGTGGTAATCTCCAAAGGTGGTGTTGGAGAGTTCGGTGCTCTTCAAGACGGAAGATTGTGGTGATCTTCAAAAGAGATTGTGATAATCTCAAAGGTGGTGTTGAAGAAGAGTGTGGTGCTCTTCAAGGTGTTGTAAGTTGAATTTGTATTAATTTTGGTAATTAATAAAATTCTTTTTCTTTTCAAATCCATCCCTGGATATCTTTGGGGTGGTAGAGGATTAGGCCCTAGGTGGGTTGAACCTCTTTAAATCGACGTGTGTTGTTTATATTCTCGCACCTTTGTTATTGTATTTGAGCATTCGGTTTTAAAAAGAGGGCGAAATCGAAAGATGGAGATAATCTATTCACCCCCTCTAGATTATCGTAGCCGCTTGACTTACAAGTGGTATCAAAGCCAAACTCTTTGGCAAGCTCGTTTCACATCGCGAGTGAAGAGAAACGATCGTCGGCTCTGAACGAAGCTCACCTTTCCGGCACCTCCACCACCAAGCCACCTCGGTTTGATTCCAAAAATTTTATATTTTGGAAAGAAAGAATGGAATGCTACTTACAAGGTTGCGGGTTCGACATTTGGAACACCGTCATTAATGGAGAATCCATTCCGATGAAAGATACACCACACACCTCAAAAGGCTTCAAAAAGCTCAATGATGAAGAGAAAAAATCATCTCTTTAAATGGTAAAGCTCTTAATATTTTACTTTGTTCACTTACCACTTTGGAATTTGATCATGTTATAGGTATTCAATCGGCACATGAAGTATGGCAAAATTAGAAGCCATCTATGAAGTATATGCAAATGAAAGGAGCAACTCAAAAGCATCTACTTCACAAATGGATACAACATCAAATCCAACAACATGGGATAAGCCTTCTACAACCTCCCATGATGAACAAGTTGAACAATGCCTCATGGGCATCGAAGAAAAAAACGAGGTAAGTTCTAAACCCTCTACTTCTTATGACCATGAATTGAAAAATGAATATAGTGATTTACAAAATGATTATGATGAGCTACAAGATGAATTCCAAAACTTACTTGTTAAATACAAAAATTTGAAAAAGGAATTCATTGTTTTGAAAAATGATAAGGATAGTTTATTTACTTCCTATGAATCACTATCATGTGCTCACACCACCACTCTTGACAAGGTTAGAAACCTTGAGAAAGAAAATAGTACTCTTGTTGAGGATATAAATTGCTTGAAAAATGATTTATCTAAATCCAACTTGAGTACCGATAGAATAACCAATATTGTTGATTGTTGTGATAATTCAAACTAGAACTTGATCATAAGCCTAAGGGTGTCAATCACATGAAAAAGAATCAAGTCTCTAAAGACGTTGGTCATTATGCTCCTAGAATTATTACATGCTTTTATTGCGGTAAAAAGGGTCATACGGTAAATACTTGTCGTGCTAGAAATAGCTCTAATTATTGTTGGAGACCTAAAAGTCTCAAGACTAATCACAAAGGACCCAAACACATGAGGGTACCACAAAACAATGTCATATTAGGTACCGTGAAATAATGATCGAAGAAAATTCATACCGCTAAGAAGACATCAAATGACCGTGTCATTTGATCAAAGAAGGAGAAAACATTTTCAACAAAGCCAATTTCCAAGAAGAGGATACAATCAAAAATGGGAAGAGTACAATCCTTGAAATGGCATAGACATCATCAACAAGATGATTTTCAAAGAAGAAGAGACCATCAACAATGGGAAGGTAACAAACCTTGAAATGGAGCAATCAAAGAAGCCATCATCAACAAAGTGACTTCTCAAGGGGAAGATATCATCAACAATGGGAACGCACAACCCATGGAAACGGCGTAATTGGTAAATCAGTATCTCCCCATTTAAAATATGCATTTTATCTAGTTAGTATGCATGTTTTTATTTGTGCCTATATTGCAAATGAGTTTTCATGTATTTAAATTATAAATTAAGGTCTTCAAAACTTATTTGTATTTTTAAAATTTTTGAAAAAGAAGACCTTATATGATGTTTTTAAAACTCTTGTGCATTTTTGTAGACTAAAGTGTATGATCATCTCTTATGGATTTTTATGGCATGAGCTTACTTGTGATATCTCTTAGCCTACACTTCTATCATTATGATTTGTGCTAGATTTGTTTTAAGAATTGTGTAGGATCTACATATTTTCACAAATGGCCATTTTCATCATTATTTGTCAAAGAAAAGGCATAAATTATCGAGGCACGTTTACTTGTGTATTGCCATATGCCTATGTGCTTGTTTTTTCATAGTGTTTCATACAAGTGCCATTAAGAGGATTTTTAGATTTTTTGAAAGGCACTATTCGATATTTGATTGCACATATTTGCTTTGTCAACTCTTGTTCAAATACTTCTTTTAAATAAGGTCTCAACTATATGATATCGGATTTGCAAATTTCAAAAGAGACCTTTTATAGCTTTCTTAAGCTTATTTGAACTTGCATGATTTATTAGACTCTTGATGATATTCTAAAAGCATAGTATGTGTTTCTTGCTTCATGGTCTCTATATATAGTGTCTATTTCTACTATGCAAGATATTTTGTGATTGAGGCATGTTTTTACACTTGGGCTATTTTTTTGCTTATATAAGCGATGCCATTAATGAGTTTGTTAAGTTGTGTAGATGAGAAATGAAGTACTCCAAATATTTGGATGTAAATGTTCTATTATGAACACCTTAGATCAATTGGATACCCTATGATGATAGTGATGAAGAAGATAAAAAGGGTATTCCGAACAAACTCGATGACCAAGGCAACATTGGTCGAACTAAGGCGAGGTTAGTAGCTCGAAGGTATTTTCAAGAAGAAGGTAATCTATTTTGATGTAACATTTGCACTCATAGCACATTTTGTAGCTATTTGCATTTTACTTGCCCATTCTTGTTTTAAGAAAATTTCAAGTTTTACCAAATGGATGTTAAATCCAAATTTCTAAATGGTTTTATTCAAGAAGAAGTCTATGTAAAACAACCTCCGGGTTTAAAATTTTTCCAGGCCAAATGATTGTTTTTAAGGCCTTGTATGGTTTAAAACAAGTACCCCGTGTATGGTATGATAGACTTAGCTATTTTTGCTAAATGATTTTACAAAAGGTAAAGTTGATACTACTCTCTTTGTTTGTGAAAAAGGGCAATATTGTTTAAACTTGTGCATATTTATGAGAATATTTTTGGTGCTACTAATGAATATTTGTGCAAGATATGGTTCTCTAAGTTGATGCAAGGTGTACTTGAAATGAGCATGATTTCTTGCTTGGACTTCAAATCATTCAATGCCAAGTAGATGGTTACATTTCAAAAGAACTCTTGAAGGAGTTAGGCATTGAAGAAGGAAGAATCATTCCAACCTCTATGGCTATCAATGAAGAGATTGACAAAGGTTGAGAAAGGCATGTTGGTTGACAAACAAATTCGAGGTATGTCTTCTTGTATTATTCCTATAGACTCGACATTCCATATACCTTATGTCTATATGCTCGACTTCAAAAACTATCCCAACAAATCTCATTAAAGTGCCATTAAAAGAAATTTTCAAATATTTGAAAGACACTTCTTCTTATGACTTGTTGTATCCAAAGATTTAAAACGTTCTTATTTTTTTTCGGATAACAAGTTTGGTATCTATTATACGGTTATTCGTATTTAAAATTTGGTTCGTCATAATCGAACTAAACATATTGAGATTCGATATATTTTTAAGGGATTGTGATTTTTAACAAAAACTTGAGATGTGTTTAATTAGTCTCAAGGATAACTCGCGACTTTTTGATCGTTAACCGCGAGTATTTTACCTCATTTCGAGCTTGATTATGACATAATGTATATTGAATGAGGTCTACGTTTGCATTTTGCACGTTTTAAAACTTAGGGCGAAAAATCGGATTTTTGGATCAAATTTCGGATTTTCAAAACGAAAAAGAACCACTGGCCGATGGGGCAAGGCCGACCGTCGCCGCCGCCGTCGACCGTCGCCCATACCGGACCGGTCGCCCTGGATGATTTTTTTTTCGCTAAAAATAGTTACGTTTCAGGACTTCGCCATTTTGGCTTATTTTGTCCATTTTTCGTCCCTTCGCTGAATTGCACACAAATTTCACTCAAAATTTGTTTTATTGCATACATTTTATATTTTTGGGGATTATCTAGCTCGGTTATCATCATCATTGCTTGACTTTACCAATTGAATGGTAAGAATTTCACTATCGTTAGCTCAATTGGGTTGAACCTCGAGTTTGTGGCTTATATGTATTTTTCTTGATGCAATTCATATATATTTGTGATGAGCTTATTGATTGTTGATGAATGATATATGTTATATTGCATTTGGTGATGAAAACTTGGCTTGATTTCATTTACAAGGGCTATATATATCTCTTTCAATTTTTTACGCCCGCCAAGTGTTCGATAAAACGTTTCAATGAAAAATTCATCACCTACATGATTCTCTCGTTTTCAAAAGGCTTATATATTTATGGAGATCATGTTTTGCTTATCAAATAAGTTTTCATAAACCTCTACAAGTCGTATGATTCGACTTTTTCCTCCTATTTGGTCTATAAGCTTCAATGTTCAAATAGCTCGATACATCGGTTTAGTTGCGCACTTTGATATGAATATATGATGTATTTATCTTGCTAACATTCTTTTTGATGATTACAAAGGGGAGAAAATAGGTTATAATCTCTTTAGCTCAAAGAAGCTAAGAAAAGCTTAACGAAAAAAGAAGCTATAAGTTGCGGTTATTGAAAGTCATGTTGTGGCTATTGAAAGTCATATTTGTGGATCATATTTTGTTCACTCTTGGTATATTGTGGTTGTATATGTTTCTTAGTCCATTAGTTGTAGTATGGACCTATATATATGTTTCTAACGATGTCTCTTTGGGGGGGAGCTTTTAAGTTTTGATACTTAAGCTCAATATTGAAAAGCTAAGCTTTTAGCTTTTGATTTAGTTGCTTTGGCAATAACTCTTGTTGTGCATGTTGATAGGGGGAGCATTTTCTATATGTGTTTGAATATCTCTACTCCCATCCTTGTGTTTTTATTGCATGGAATGTTGTCGCTCACAACGGATAGTTCTCTTTAACCTTAGGAAAATTATTTTGTTTTCAAAATCGACCTCGTTAAAATTGTTTTGGTTTGTAATCATCAAAAAGGGGGAGATTGTTTGATAAATGGTTTTATCATGATTTTGATGATTTTGATTTTACACCAAAACAATGTTTTTAAAGGTTGTCCAAATACTCCTAAATGTTTTAAAAGGGTTTTAATATTTTTCGGAGTATTTCATCTAGTTTATTTTCGATAAAAAATTGGACAACACATTTAATGTTTTTAAGACAATAAGTTTTTACATTGAAACTATGTTGTCCTAATACTCCCAATTGATCTAAAATGTTTCTACTATTTTTTGGAGTATTTATTGGAATTTATATCGGACAACACTTTTTGTGTAAATGTTTTATTTCTTCAAAACTATATTTCTAATGTTGTCCTAAATACTCCCAATCGGTTTAAAATGTTTTTACGAATTTTTGGAGTATTTCTTGAGGTTTATTTTTGATAAAAATCGGACAACTTGTCATTGAGGAGGTCGACCGGTCGACCGGCGAGCGACCGGTACCTGGGAACAAGTTTCGTGAAACAGAAACTTGAGAACTCTCAAAATTGTTCAGTGCAACCGGTTGCACATAGGCTCGACCGGTCGAGGTGCACTTGACGGCCGCCTGTGTTAATTTGGTGCTATATGTTTCAAACTCTATTTACTCTGCGTAGACCGTCGCCGCCTTAGTTTGACAAAAAAAATATAACCGCTTGTTGTCAATGACCATTCTTCCTTAAAATGTGGGATTGTTCTATAATCTGATTTTTGTATCCTTATGAGACAACCATATTTATTTTAATCTCTTTGTCTTATTTGTAGACAATTACTATCACTTTCACATCTTGAGGTCTAGGCTTTCATTCTTGATTACACTTGCACTTTTGAGTTGTAATATTTTTCAAAGTGTAATCTTGATTGTAATTCATCAACCAAACACAAGATATCCTTGTGAGTATTCTTGTGGTAAGAATACACTTGGGTGATCTAGGTGATAGGTATTTCAAGAGTGTGGTGCTCTTGAGGTGTTGAAGAATTTGGTATTCTTCAAGATTGAAGATTGTGGTGATCTTCAAAGGTGCCGTTGAAGGAAGATTGTGGTAATCTTCAAAGGGAGATTGTGGTAATCTCCAAAGGTGGTGTTGGAGAGTTCGGTGCTCTTCAAGACGGAAGATTGTGGTGATCTTCAAAAGAGATTGTGATAATTTCAAAGGTGGTGTTGAAGAAGAGTGTGGTGCTCTTCAAGGTGTTGTAAGTTGAATTTGTATTAATTTTGGTAATTAATAAAATTCTTTTTCTTTTCGAAATCCATCCCGGATATACTGGGGTGGTAGAGGATTAGGCCCTAGGTGGGTTGAACCTCTTTAAATCGACGTGTGTTGTTTATATTCCGCACCTTTGTTATTGTATTTGAGCATTCGGTTTTAAAAAGAGGGCGAAATCGAAAAGATGGAGATAATCTATTCACCCCCCCTCTAGATTATCGTAGCCGCTTGGACTTACAATAGCTTCCCTGGTGTCTCCTCCATCTTTAGCTAGACCTCGGTTGCCACAGACGGCGCCAACTGATTTAGGAAGGTAAATCAGATGTACCTGACCTAGGGACCCACAAAGCGAGGTGAACGTGTTCTACGAAGCGACCTGGCCAAGGATCCCCAAAAAGCTAGGTGAGGTACTTTGTTCGAGGGTACTGAAACAGAACGCACGTTAGGCTAGCCGGATGGCTCCCAAAGGCCCTCCGATGCCTAAGTCGAATCGGTAGTTGAGGTACTTAGAAAGCTAAAGAGCGAGGTAATTTAGAATAATGACAAGTTCCCTTTTACCTTGAATTTCGTGCCGTATTTATAGTACTGTTCACCGGGTAAGGCGGATCACCGTACACGTGGCGCCCGATCGACGGTGTGTGGTTCGCGGGCGACCCGACCCGGGCCATGGGTCGGGTCGGGACCCATAAAAAAACCGCGGATCCTGAGGGTATTTTGGTAATTTCGCGAGGCGAGGTCAAGATGGTCAACTCGACCTAGGCGAGGCTATAATGGTATTTTCCACATCAAAGACATATATTCTATGAGATTTTCAATGATGAGTTTTGTCACACTATTTCGTTTTCAGTTTTATATTGATGTGAATTATCATGACATGAAGTCTATTAGTTTTTTATTGATGGGTATTCACATTATTTCGTTTTCAACTTTTTATTGATGTGTATTGTCAAGACATAAATATCTAATCAGTTTTTCATTGATAAATATTGTTATGTTGTTTAGTTTTCAGCTTCATATTGATGTGTATTATCAATATATAGATTCAATCAGCTTTACATTGATGGTTACTGTGTAAAATTGGTATATAAATATCCTATCACATACCATACATCTCCGACGATTCAAAACAACGTACTAACAAATAGATTAACTCATCTTTCTCGTCACATTTCAATGTGAACCCTGATTTCTCCCCTCTACCATCTCCTATTAAGCGGGGTTCCAATCTACGTACTATTTTCTACAGAGTAAAAGAAACAAAGTGGAGATTGTCAATTGACATTTTACTCATTGGTTTCCTTGTGAATAAGTTGAATGTTGGATATTGGGTGATCCGTGAAATCAACAACACCACATTTATTTGGTAGTAATGGCTTTCCTAAAGTCAGGTCAACCAACGTGTGTAGCATCTTTATGCTCGTTACACATTCTTTGACAAAATGTTGGTCACTTTGTGTGTTGTTTGGGATCGCAAGCTTGATTTCGTCCATGCAACTGACAAGAATAAATTTGACTATGGTAATGTAATTTATTTAAAGTATTTTCATTTGTTCAGATAGATAACACATATGATTTATAACCAGCGAGTCAGTCGAGCTAAAATGTTGATGATTATATTTATGTCTATTGGCTTAACTTGTATGAGAGAGAGAGAGATAGAGAGATAGAGAGATCACTCCCCTATAAATACCCTCGTTTATGGCTACTAGTAAGGTGCACGTGCATTGCACGTGAGCCTTATAATTTTTCTATTATAATTACATAAATTTAATTTAATTTTTGTTCATTTGTAGAACATAGTCTGATGAAGAGAAATCAACCATATATACTAAAAGAGAAAATAAAGTTGACACGTGTCATCACCTCATTAATTTTGACATGTGTCAACTCCTCATTCTCCCAATTTCACATGTCTACTTTATAATTATCCATGTGGCATTCATATATATAAATTAAAGGTGAATTGATAATATATTTTTGAATTTTTGAATTTAAAAGATTACAAATTTAAAAGATAATAACAACTTTAAAAGATAAGAAGTAATCTAAATATCAAATATCAAGGATTTATCTACACTATCATTTAAAACTATTTTCTTTCAAAAATATACTTGGTTAATATACACCTTTTAATTTCGGATTTATGCTGACTCCAACGTATATTTCAAATTACTCTTATTAAATCCAGGTTTGACCCACAAACCAATTATATTCACAATTAAATAAATAATTCAAATCAATTATAATCAAATTAAATAAGCTCATCATAGATACAAATGAGCCTATCCCAACAATTAAAATTAAAATAAACTAATTTATTCAATTATCGATCCGAGGCCGGATAGTGAGTATACTACAGAATCATTTCCAATTATCTTTAATTTTCTCAACAAATTCAAGAAACTCATCAAAGAATCTAACAATAAATAGAAATTGGGGTATGGCATTATTTAAAATTGTTATCTTTCAAAAATATATTTGATTTATATGCACCTTTTAGTTTCTGATGTTTTGCTACTACGGGATTCAAATATCAACTCTAAAAGATAAAATATAAATACCAAAGTAAATGAATTTCCCACAATCTCAACTCCAAAAGATAACTTATAATCCCAAATATAAAGGATTTTATTATAATCTCACGGTCAACTTTGTGTGGCCGGGATTGAAAATTCTTTATTGTAACAAAGACACACTTGGAAATAGAAAAAATAATGTAGTTTACAAATAAGTTTTTCAAAATCTGAAATGAACTATTTGTATAATACTCTTCTAATTTTTTATTTTTTTTAATAGTTCTAATTAGTATTTTGGATCTCCTATTATTATTACAAATAAAATTGTGGCACTAAAATTTTAAATTTGGACAAATCTCGTGTAACACACGGGCTTTGTTCTAGTGTATATATATATAAAAATATATATGCAAGATTAATTTTTCATTTTTTTGAATTCAAATATATAGATGAAACAAAGTGAAGACATTATAAAAGAATATTTCACAATTAAAAATATATTCTGCAAAGTCATTCTCATTTGTAAGGTCTAAATTATACAAAGAAATGAGGAGAGATTAATGAAACCCTGAAATTACTTAACATTGAAGATAAATGTTGCATGAATTGAAGTTTCTTTAAGCCTTCTCTTGCTTTATTTCTAAAATTGGCATTGTCCTTCTTCTTGATTGACTTTGACAATCTTTTAAGATGTTTGTTTTTATAATTTGTGGAGTTGTTTCATCATCACTTGGAATTTAGATCTCACTCACCTTTTTAATCATTGCCTTTCTTTTCTTCTGTTCATCTCCTTTTTGCATTTTGCTAGAGCGAAATCGATAGACATAGTTGATATCTTTCTCTTTTATTTTTGTCTTCAAAGTGGATTTATCTTTTTGATTGCACCTGCTACTACATTCAGTTTCCCAATTACCACTTGTGTTTTTTGTTAACCGTCAATCCAATTCTTCTTCTTTTCTATCGAATATCTATCTTTACCTTGAATTGTACTTTCAGAAAACGGACATGGATAATGATATTTTCACTTCCCATCTACCATGCAAGAATTATTTTTGTTCTTATCTTACATGGTTCATGAATCACAAGTCTAACAATTAAGTCAAAAAGTTAAAGTGCTTTTGTTTATCAGGGAGTTCAACACAAACAAATTGTAGGCCCCATGGGGTGTTGGGTACAGTCTATAAGGGGGTGAATAGATTTTACAATTTTTTAATTTTTCTTTTAAAATAGAGTTTTAGGAAAACATCTCAGTATGTTAGACAACTGGGTTGAGAATCAGCAAGAGAGTTAATCACTCAACAATTATCTTAAAAGAGTTATTGATAGAGTAACTCAACTGAAAATAGTAAATTATTATACAAAATCAGTTTTACTTGTTAGTTAGCAGAAGACTAACAAGGTTCATGAATTATTTTTGTTATAAATTATAAATTATTATAAATTATTATACAAAATCAGTTTTCACTTCCCATCTACCATGCAAGAATTATTTTTGTTCTTATCTTACATGGTTCATGAATCACACGTCTAACAATTAAGTCAAAAAGTTCAAGTGCTTTTGTTTATCAGGGAGTTCAACACAAACAAATTGTAGGCCCCATGGGGTGTTGGGTACAGTCTATAAGGGGGTGAATAGACTTTACAATTTTTTAAATTTTCTTTTAAAATAGAGTTTTAGGAAAACATCTCAGTATGTTAGGCAACTGGGTTGAGAATCAGCAAGAGAGTTAACCACTCAACAATTATCTTAAAAGAGTTATTGATAGAGTAACTCAACTGAAGATAGTAAATTATTATACAAAATCAGTTTTCCTTGTTAGTCAGCAGAAGACTTCCACCCTTTTTATTTTTAGTTACAATACTTAGTATTTTAGAGAGTTATCCAATAGTTTAGATAGCAAACACATATCAGAATATAACTTACATGAATTTAAGATTAATAATATAAAGACACAATAATTTATAGTAGTTCGATGATGTGTTAATTCCTCTACTCCACTCTTCTCCTACTCCAGGAGGATTCGACTAATTAACTTTGGTTACAAAAGTACAATACAAATAGCCTTGATCACACATCTAGCTATTTCTAGGACTCAACTCTCCATGAGACAGTTGTCTAGTTACTTTAGTTCTCTGAATCTTCAGGATTTATTCACACAATCCTCTTTTGATTCAGGACTTGGTTCAACCTTGAACCTCACTACACTTCCTTCAATACTTGGCAGTGTGGATCCCAATTGTTTTCATAATAGTTTCATCTTCAACGGATTAACAACTTCAATCTTTTACAGTTTATGTTGGATGAAGTGCTTCAAATGAGCTCGGGGATATGCAGATATAGTTTGAGAGAGTTTTAAATTGTCTTACTTGAATGCTCTTGTGTCTGTGTCACTTGTGTCATACTCTCTTAAAAAGCCTTAGATTTTATAGTAGGAGTTTGCATTTTCTTGAGGATTCTAGTAAGGTGCACATGTGTTGCACGTGGACCATATAATTTACTAATTTTATTAAAAAGTTATAATTGATATAACTTAATTTAATTTAATTTAATTTCGTAAAATGATGAGAAATTTTTCAAATTTAAATCTATTAATCTATGTATTAAATTTTAATATGTTATAGTGAAGATATTGTGTGTTAAAGGAACTCATGCCAAAGAACTTAAATACAATTTTCATAGAATCATTGGCTTTTATATAAAATTCATGTAAAGAAACTTCACATTGTGAAACACATAATAAACTTTAGTATTGGTAATTGTGCACCTAATTGAAGAAAGAAAAGTAAAACATGACCTATAACTAAAAAAAAGGAAAAAACACGAAGGTTGCAATTGGATATTCTCTCATTTTGGAAATTTTCTTTCTGCTAGATAATAGTATGGAAAAATTATTAGGGAAAATAAAAATAATTTTGTGTTCAGACTTTCTGCAGGTTTTCTGAAAATGTGTGAGCTCCTGCTTGCTTCCCAGTTTATTCCTTTTGCATCCTTAGTGTTTGAGTACTTTAAGGTTGTATGCATGTCCTTATTATTAAAATAAGTAACTTTCTTGGACTTGGTGCAACGAACTTCTTCAGTTGCTTAGCCATTCAGTTGTTTTACCCCTTTTGGCTTAAACTTGAGTCTTCTGAGATATTCTTCTGATATACTCTATTGTCAGTCTTCCGATAGACTTGGCTATTGCACTATGCTGAGAGTCTTCTGATGTTAATTCAGCTATAAGACAGTTGGTTCTTTCCACTGCTCAGCTACGAATCTTCTGCTAATTTCTTCAGCACGTCTTCTGTAATTTTCACTTGGTTTTTTTTCAAGTCAACCTAATTTCTGTTTATTATATTTGCAGAAATTACATTTAAATTGGGTGTGAACTTCCTAATATAGAGTTTTATAATCATTATCAAAATCTCTACGATAAATTTCCTAAGACAAACTTATCTAAGTGATCTAGAGTTGTAATGTTATACTCAAACTTCATAATTATCAATATATGAGCCTATGGCGATCCTTTTTTTGGAATTCAATTACGTGAACATGTGCAACTACATCTCCAATTTTCTTCTTCTTAATAACTGATCTTTCAATTATGTAATTTTGCTCGAAATACTGTTAAGGTCAAATTTGGTCGACCTCCCTTCGGACAATATCTCTTGTATCTCTTTCAAGTCTGGATTTTAAGTAATTAGAATAAATAAATTTGGTTTTCCAAATCTTGTATCAATGCTGACGCAATAAAAAATCTACGATGCATATTTCTTGGAACCTCAATAAATGGTGTAGTAAGAACATTTTTTCTGCCCACTTCACTCATGTAATCTCTCCGTTAATGATAATATCCACAATTGCTTAATATAGGTCAACTCTCATGTTTGATTGATTTTGTCAATAGTAACTCAATCTTGTAGCCTCTAATTTTATATACATGTCGATAACATATTCTTGTAATAGCCTTCATATAAGAAGAAGTGTAGATTCTCTCGGAATTCTAATTTGTAGTCTATAGTAACTATATTCTCTGTATGATATTTTTTTATTACTTTCTTTGTCAACATTGCAAATAGAAGAAAAAAAATTAAAAATATTAAATTAATTCTAATAAAAAAATTGCATTTACAAAATTATATATATCAACTTAAAAAAGTGTGAACTCTTTCATGAATATTTTGTTAATATAAATGGAAAATAATGATTTTAATACAAAAATGGTAATTTAAAACATATGTGTATATATATATATATATTAAAGTTAGGGATTACATGCATTACTATTAGCTGAGCTTTAAACGTTTATAAATACATACCTTCCTTTTCTTGAGAAAGAATATCATTCAAGAAGAGAATCCTGTTATTGAAGAGATATCATCAATAATTGGTCTACTACCTATAATGTAGTTTATGTAAAATATTTAAAGATTATTTCTATTGTTATTCTGATAGTACATAATGTTAGGAATTTTATTGTTTAGATTTTGATGAATGCCATGTAAAACTTAGAATAGAAAGTTAGCTCCCAATTCTTGTCAGAAATGTGTTGTAACAATTAGAGTCGGCCAAGCTAAGTTAAAGTCACTCACGCCCTAACATGCAAGAAGACAATTTGAAGAATGGAAGGAAGACCTGTGAAACAAATTTGAATGTGGCAAAGAGGAGTAGACGGGAACTCACGCTAAAGAAAGCAGATTGATGCACTGAGTGGAGCATCGTGCAAGTCACCAAGAAAAGCCAAGTCTCAAGTTGAAGTGACAGAAGAGTCATCCAATGATTGGAAGTCGACTCTAAGTCACCTGGGGAAAGCAAGGAAATGCAGTCAAGTCGAGATAATCAGAAAAAGAACCGTTGCATTTAAATCAAGAGATTTACTTAAACAAGTAATATCTCCATACCACCTTTCTCGAGTGCTCGGTCCCGAAGCGTGCAAATGGAATGAACCAATGGGAAGCACTACACCGTGTCGAACTCGAAAAGGTGAAAGAACAATTCATACGAGGAAATGACAATTCCAAGAATCGCAAGCCAACGACGCAAAGTGACTTTCAAAAATAAGCCTATCTCTTCAACGGGCAAATTTTTGAAAGTTCACTATAAAAGGCCGAGGAGTTTGTTTGAGAGAGATGGATGCATGAATGACACATACGTGAGATATACAAGCACATTAGAAAAATCAAACAATCTCAATCCTCAAGCCTACGTTTGAAGTACATCAATCCAACACTCACCGTGAAGGAAAGAGAACTTCAATCGCTTGAAGAGAAAAATATCAAAACAAGGGGTCTACTTTCCAGGGAAGGATTGTAGAAAGGTTCAAGGTTGAACCAAGTCTTAAGCTTTTGGAGGGCTTCGTGATCAAATCCAAAGAGCTTGAGCAAGTGAGTCAGTAGTAACAAGGCAAATGCCTGTGAAGAAGTTCGAGTCGTCATTTAGAAGCCAACCGAGTGATCAAGGCATCTCCGGCATCGAGTCCCTAAGGATCAAGTCGGCCGTTGTGATCAAGACTTGTATCCGGATCAAGTACGCTTTGTAAACCGATCATTACTTAGTGGATTCCTCCAGAGTTGGAGAAGAGAGGAGTAGAAGAATTACCCCATCTTCGAACCTCTATAAAAAACTTTATGTGTCATTTACATTTCACTTTTAAATTCTGCACTTTTAATTGCTTATATTTGCGATAAATTTGCTATCCATTTGATAATTTATAAGTACTAAATCAAGCTCTAAAATCTTGCTTAATCAAACTTAAGGGTGTTAAGTCTTCCAATGAAAATAAAACCACAGTTGAGTTAAATCGTAGCTAACAAAGTTATTCCATCCATCAAAACTCACCAGTTCTGTTGAGAGATTAACTCTACCGAGTGACTAATTCGATCGTCCATCAAGGACACAACTGTAGAATTAACTCTGTAGATTTAAAAGGACTAAATCGAAAATTTGCAAGGTTTATTCAACCCCCTTCTAAACCTTACACTTACACCCCTGGGACCTACAAGTGGTATCGGAGCGGTTGGTTCATTGAACCCTCCGCACCGTTACTTGAACTAGATCTCCAAACTTTTCAAAGTCCGCTTTAGTACTTAAACTTTCAAAACTCTTTTTATTTAAAGTCATTATCATGGAAGCAAATTTGACACGCATCCCTATGTTCACTATTGAAGAATTTGATGATTGGAAAATTCGTATGCGTGCTCATCTATCAACATGATGAGATGTGGATAGTGATAGAAGATGGGCCTCTACAAATATTAAAGGTGAACAATTGCACGAAGAGTTGCAAAAAAGGAGAAGAAGATCTTTGCTCTAGACCGTCATGGTTGAAAAACCAAGAACCGAGTGGACAAATGATGACAAAAAAGATACAACCTGGATAATATAGCCAATGACATCCTTTACAAAACCTTGGACAAAGCCATGTTCAATAAAGTCAAATCATGCAAAACGGCTAAAGAAATGGGGACAAGCCGACATTAATTTGTGAAGGCTCGTGAGCAAATCAAAGAAAACAAATTATCGAGCGGTACAAAAATTTGAAAATTTCAAAATGATCTCGGAGAGAACCTGGATCAACCGGATGCTCGGTTTACGAAATCACAAATGAGTCATCTACACTTGGAAAGGAATATACACGAGAAGAAATGTGTATGAAGATCCTAAAAGTCTTCCACCGAATGGGAAATGAAGGTCATGGCACTTTGAGACACTCCATGGACCTATCAAAGACATCCAATCATGAGTTATTCTCGGACCTCAAAGCCTACGAGTTTGAGCCGAGAAGGAAAGACCAGGAAGAGACAATTTGTACCCAAAACAAATTTGCTCTAATTGTCAAAGATGGGAAGAGAGCCGAGGTCAAAGAAGCAATTGACCCGTAAGAAATAGCCCGATGGTTAAAAGATTCAACAAGTTCTTTAACAAGAACTACAAGAGAGGAAAGGGTGAATCTTCCGGAAGACACTCGGCTCCCTCCAAATCAAGGGATGATAGGCCAACCAAGGGAACATGATCATCAACAAGTTGAGTATCAAAGTGGTCGACAACTCAAGAGTAGAAAGAGCTGATCAAAAGGCTGAATATCTATGTTGGAATTGTAGACAACCAGGTCACTATGCCATTGGATCGCTCATATCCTCGTAGTCAACAAGACAGAATGAAGAAGAAAGAAAGGTCTTGAGAAAGAAGACAAGAAAAGAAAAAGGCAATGATGGTGCAGAGATCACGAGACAAACGACCAAGTCAAGAGAGACAATGATTGAGAGAGCAAAGAAGTGGCGACTATTCAAGTGACTCGAAGAAGAAGCCTTGATCCGCTTAATGGCCAAAGAACAAGATCAAGAAGATGAGGTACAATCTAACTCAACAAGCTCGGACACTAGTGATAGTGATCGTGACACACACACTTCATCACCCACTTGTCTTTATGATTCATTAGGCAAAATGATGAAAGATTTTGAACATATTAAATCCTCACACACACTATTGAATGAGGAAAACAAACTTTAAAAAGTCAAACTCAAAGTCGACTAAGGAGCCGAGTACTCTAAGTCAAATAGTCATTGAGAATGAAAGGTTAAAAGGAAAAAATGCTAAATTAATAAGCGAGAAATTGTTGCTATAGAAAAGAGGGAGAATGACCTCAAGAATGTTATTGCCTCATTCACTAAGGCATCTAAATCATTGGATGATCTTATTATGAGTCAAAGAGAATGTGGAGACAAGAAAGGCTTAGGATTTAATTCCTCCGTGCCATGTCAAACCTCAAGAATAATGTTGGAAAAAGGATCTTCAAGTCATGAAGAGTCCGAAAAATCCAAAACTCTAAATGGTGCACACACATTCACTCCAAAGCACAATACTAAGCAAACTGGCCTTGGTTATAAAGGGAAAGGAAAACAACCAGTGAGTGTCTTTGAAAGGACACCGAGAAGAGATTCAAATGAGTCCTCAAAGAAACTCCTAACGTAAAATACTCTCGTAAAAAGGAAGCGAGCTACCAAAAATCCCGAAAATCCATAAAAGAAATACATATGATGGGAATGGTAGAAAATATCCAAGCCAAGTGATTGGAATAATGTGAACTATCAAAGATAGACTTATGGAATATAAGCCCAAATGGCAAAGGCCTAGAACTCAAGAAAGGCCATTCCAAAAGTATAAGAGCTTTCATCAAAGACACATATATGCACCTAGGCACTACACTCAAAAACACCAAAATTACCCAAGGAAGGCAATTGCTAAAACACATATGCAGGCATACGACAAAAGAGACAAATTTGTATGAACCTAGAATCCCAAGCAATTTGCCAGGATTAATTATGATTATGGCACTCGATAGATGGCAACCCCTTAGAGTCAAATCATTTGGCTATAGGTTGGTTGGATCATCTTACAATTCTAACCCCTCGGGACCCGCAAGTATGGGTACCTAAAACTTAATTTCCTTGATTGCGTTTCAAGGAACAAATGAGTGCCAAGGAACCTGGTACATGGATAGCGGCATTCCCGGACATATGACAGAAATAAGAGAAATCATGTCAAAATTCAAGGAAGTCAAAGGAGCCAAAGTCATATTTGGAGGAAATGAAGCTCCTGGTGAAATAAGAGGCATTGGATCCATCAAGAAGAATGGATTAGAAATCACAGATGTTGCATATGTTGAAGGACTCAACTTCAACTTATCGAGTATCGATCGGCTCGTGACAAGGGCTACAATGTTGGATTCAACATGGGTATATGCCAAATCAAGGATATTGAATCAAATGAAGTTGTCTTTGCAAGGATGTAGACAGAAGAATATATATGTAGTGGATTGGTCAACCGCAACACCCAAAGACTGTCTACTAGCAAAGAGCACACAAATGAATCAAGTTGGTTGTGGCACAAAAAGCCGAGTCACCCGAATTTCAAAATAATTAACAAGTCGGCAAGAAGCCATCTTGTAGAAGGACTTCCGGACTCAAGATACAAGAAGGAGAGTATATGTGATGCATGTCGTCGGGAAAACAAATCAAGTCGTCATTCAAAGAAAAGACATGCCCATCCTCAACAAGGATATTGCATCCGCTTCATATGGATCTATTTGGCCCAAAGGAACCAAACCAAAGATAAGTGGAAAGAAATACACCTTGGTGGTAGTAGATGACTACTCAAGATATACATGGACAATATTCATGTGCAAGAAGAAAGAAACTCTACAAAAACTACCACACGGTGATGAAGAGGATTCAAAATGAGAAGAGTCAAACCATTATCAAAATAAGATCGGATAGAGGAACCGAGTTTGTCAATGGAATAATAACTCAAGATCTTGTATTGAGAATGGTATTGGTCATGAACTATCGCCAGCAAGGACTCCACAAAGAGAATGGAGTTGCGAAAGAAGAAATGAACCCTCAAAGAAGCGGCAAGGACCATGTTAGTCAAGCGGGGTTACCAAAAAGATTTTGGGTCAAGCAATCAACACAACTTGCTACACCCAAAACAGATGTATGATAAAAGACACACAAAGACTCCTATGAGATCCGGATCGAAGAAAACCAAATGTTGCATATTTGAGAATATTTGGATGTAAATGCTTTATTCACAACAATGGCAAAGACAACCTAAAGGCTTTTGATGCTAAAGTGATGATGGTATCTTCTTAGGATACTCAAAAAAGCAAAGCCTACTGAATACTCAACAAAAGAACTATGGTTACAGAGGAATCCATTCATGTAGTATTCGATGAACCAAATGTTAATGGAGAAGACATTGAAGAGTCACCGATAAGTCAATCATCCAATCATACGTAAGAGTCCCTATCTTGGAAGCTGAAGCCGGGATTATCAATTCGAAGAAGATGAGACAAATGAATCTCAAAAGCACTGAAAATTTGCGGCTAAGTGACCACGAAAGAGTCGACCCGCGAACACAACAATGCAAGTCGATCAATCCAAATAACTTACTCCAACCTGACGTAAGATGGCCGAGAGACCATCCACGAACTTGTCATTGGAGATATAAGAGAAGGTGTCAAGACAAGATCCGAACTCAACAAGAAGCAATGTTCACATGCTTCATTTTCGCAAATAGAGCCCAAAGATATGTCACAAGCATTGGACGACACACATTGATTCAAGCTATGCAAGAAGAGTCAATCGTTTGAGAGAAATAAAGTATGGGAACTAGTGCAAAGACCCATACATCAAAATGTTATTGGAACCAAATGGGTATTCGAAATAAGATGAACGAGGAAGGCTCTGTGGTAAGAAACAAAGCAAGATCGGTAGCCAAAGGATATTGCCAAGAAGAAGGGATAGATTTTGATGAAACATTTGCCCCTCGTAGCAAGATTGGAAGCTATAAGGATGTTTCTTGCCTATGCGACTCACAAGAATTTCACTTGTATATCAAATGGATGTGAAAAGTGCATTCCTAAATGGTTTATTGGAAGAAGAAGTGTATGTTGAACAACCTCCGAGGATTTGAGCAAGAAGACTCTTGGAGACAAGGTATACAAACTCAAGAAAGCCTTGTATGGATTGAAACAGGCACCCGAGCATGGTATGATATCCTGTCACAATTCCTAATCGAAAATGGATTCACAAAAGGAAAAGTAGATAGAACACTTTTCGAATTCAAGACAAGAAGAGTATACTTTGCTTGTTCAAATATATGTGGATGACATCATTTTTGGATCCACTAACAAAGAGCTATGTGAAAAATTTTCAAACCTCATGCAAAGTAAATTTGAAATGAGCATGATGGGAGAGTCGACATTCTTCCTTGGACTTCAAGTGAAACAAATTTGAAGGATGGAACCTTCATAAGTCAAACAAAATACACCGAGACTTAATGAAGAAATTTGGTATGGAGGAGAAGTCTTCTCGTAAAAATACCAATGAACACATCATCAAAATGGACATGGATGTAGATGGTAAGCCGGTGGATCAAACAAGATACGAGCACTTATTGGATCACCGCTCTATCTCACAAAGAAGAGCCGGACATCACCTTTGTTGTAGGTGTATGTGCAAGATTTCAATCGCTCCTAAAGAGAGCCATATGACAAAGAAATGCTAAGAGAATATTGAGATATTTGAAAGGAAGCCAAGAAGTAGGCCTATGGTATCCAAAGGAAGGTGGATTCAAGCTAATTGGCTATTCGGACTGGGACTATCTTTGGATGCAGAGTGGACAGAAAAGAGCACTTCAGGCACATGTCAAATGCTAGGAAACAAACTAATTTCCTGGTTTAGCAAGAAGCAAAACTCAATAGCCACCTCTACAAAGAAATACATAGTCTGGGCAAACATTGTTGTGCCAAGTCCTATGGATGAGACAAAGAACAGAGACTATGAAGTTGAAGAAAAGAAATTCCAATCATGTGTGATAACACAAGTGCCATTGCAATCACTCAAAATCTTGTGTTGCACTCAAGAACAAAACATATTGATGTCGGATATCATTTCATAAGAGATCATGTTGAAAAGAAGGACATTATCTTGGAATATATCTCAACGATAAACAACTAGCCGACATCTTCACAAAACCATTATGTGAGTCAAGATTTGAAGAACTCAAGCATGAGTTGGGGTTAATTGAGCTCACCGACACTCGGGCGAATCAAAGAAGAGTATTAGAACAGAAAAAGGAGTGAAAAAGAGCCAAAAACAAAAATCACCAAGAATCACCAGATCGGAAAGACAATACACCAAGTCACCGATAGCCGAGTCACTAAGAGAATCATGAGGAGTAGAGTTAAATCGGCTAAGAGATAAGTGAATAACTTATGAGCAAAGTGACAAAAACGCATCGTTTGACTTAGCGGGAATGTTTTAAGGAACACGTCAAAGATAATGATGATGTGTACGGACATAAAGCCGCACACTAAGCTTATGATTGGATATAAATGCTGCCACATTAAATACGAGGCGTGAAATGCTCAATAGGCGTGCGAAATCCAAGCCGTTGATTTCGATCACAATTCAAAAACCGTCCTCACGTCCTTTCATAAACCATATTTAAACCATTTTCGTCCGTTTCTCTCTCACACTTCTAAAACTGATCATCTTTTTCTCTCAAAAGCAAAGGCAAACTACTCTCGAAACCCTATCAACCTTCAAATCAATTTCGAGATTTTTCTTGATATAATTCTCGAGAAATGGCACCAACTTATGACTTTACTAAGTTAGGAAAGCAAATCCACACCGGTTCGACGGTGGATTTCGATTTTAATGGTGAAGCGAGGGTCCGACGACACCCTGGTGAAGAAAATTGCTTGAGAAGTTGGAAACGCCCCGGACTAAAACCGCTTTCTAACGCTGGAATATCCGATGACCTATGTGGAGGAGGTCGCGACAATTCTACGTGAATGCTTTGAAATTCACGATGAAGAATCAAGTCATCTGCTCACGGAAGCAATGACTATCACCGCCAAGGACTTGGTGAATATTGCTCACTACCAGCAGGCGGAGCATCCGAGATCAAAGAGGCTGATGTAAACTTGGGTGACACATGGAAAGAAATAGCCAAGTCCGACTTTGCTTTGATAAAATAATATACACAAAAAAACAAGAGATCACAAGGAGGATTATCACAAGTTGTTGGATATAGTTGCCAAATGTATCGACATCAAATTTGGCGCAGCTTTGACCAATCACAAAGGCAAAGCCGATTGTGATGGCCGCAATCATCGAAGAAAAGAAGATAAATCAAGCTGAGTTTATCTACAAAGCAGACTCTGCGAACGTGGGAACAAGTCCTTCAAAGAAGATGGCACATTTGGAGGATCCCGGGATATGGCCTGTAATTGGCCGGCTATTGGAGGTGAAAGGAGTCCCTCTTAGACATGGGAAGGCCTTCCATGTTAACAAGAGGATGTTCAGAGCTAACCTCTGTGGTGCTCGAAGCGAGCTTACGCCAAGAGAGCGACACCAGTGGGAATCGGCGGACCCAAGATACAAATCCAGTTTCCTCTCCACCAAGAAGAAAGTCGCCCTGCAAATTTGCTAAGAAGATCACGCTCCCCTGCAAAGAAAGAAAACAAACATGCTCCTGCTCCAACAGCCGTGTCACCCGCTGCAGCAGCCGGTCGAGAAGGACTCACAAATACCTTCTCCGATCGTCAAAATGAGGAGAATCGACAAGCCCAGACGGCCAGGCTCCTCGTAAACAAACACCAAGACTGCCCCTGCCGCCCAAGACTCGAGAGGACACCGCCTCGAACTGTAAATTCCCTGGTACAAACCAGAGACGAAGAAGACTCGTCAAGCGGTCCGAACAGAGAAACCAAATGAGTCGCTTACTCGGCCTAGCACAAATACGGAGACTACCGGAGAAGTAGAGTCTCCGGATGTAGTTGATGAAACAAGCCAAGTCTCGTTTGGCGATCAGCGAGAGAGGCAACCCAAAGACGCAAATTTGTAGCTCACACACCAAGCAAAGAACCAACCAAATGCGGATAGTGATGTAATGATCCTATCTCCACCTTACCCGGACATCCAAAATCGTCTGCGTGAGTGGAGAAAATGGAAGTTGAGCAAGTCAAGGAACAGTTCCAACGGCCCGAGTTCATAGAAGAAGAAGAGGAATCCGCTAAATTTCCTTGCCTAACTCATCGTGCTCCCAAAGACTTGATGAGGACAACTCGCTGGGGACATCCCGCAAATCTACAAGGGGGGAGAGAGCCAAGCAAGTCAAGAAGCCGAAGCACATGAGAAGGCAAGCATCCGCCCTATCTCCCACCACTACGAACACACACATCCTCTTCTTGATGTCTTCTCCGAAAGTGACGAGGAACCGCAGAATGTCCGCCACGAAGAGTTGCAAATGCAAAAAGCATTGCACGAATCAAGAATTCTTCACGAGCAAAGACTAATGGAGGGACTAGGAGAGTCCTCCGAACACACCGAAATCGATCCTATGGGAGTGGTTCAACAAATAGCCACCGATGTTGCGCTACCACTTCCCCACTCACTCGGAAGAAAGCAATAAGGAAATGGCGATGAAACCGGGCCAATGGGGACCCCAATCGAGCCAACCCCTATTGAAGGTGTGCTACCACCTGCCCCAACTACGGCTGAACCATTAATCGAAATTATGAGTTTGGAGACGAGTGACCCCACTCCAAGTCACTCACTGGTGCGCCACCGAGGGGGAAACTCCCTCCACCGCAGCAAGGTCGGAGGATGCTTTGCAGATGACTCGACAAAGAATCAAGGAGGCGAAGAAGAGAAATTACAATCACAAGAAGAAAAAATGTGTTTGATAAATGGTTTTATCATGATTTTGATGATTTTGTTTTATACCAAAACAATGGTTTTAAAGGTTGTCCAAATACTCCTAAATGATTTAAAATAGTTTTAATATTTTCCTGAGTATTTGCTCAAGTCTTTTTCGATTAATATTGGACAACACTTTCAAAGATTTTATGTCAATGGGTTTTCACATTGAAACTATATTTCTAATGTTGTCTAAATACTCTCGATCGGTTTAAAATGTTTTTACTAAATTTTCTGAGTATTTCTTAAGTTTTATTTTCGACTAAAATTGACAACATTTCTGTCTCGTGGTCGACCGGTCGCCTCTATAGGGCAACCCGTACTGAAGATGTTTTTGAAACAGAAAATGAGACGGAAGAAATTTCAAGCGGTCGACCGTCGCTCGGGCGTCGACCGTCGGTCGACCGGCGCCTGTGGGTCGACCTGCACTGCAAGTGTGCAAAATCTCCCCGTTCTATTTTTGGAGAGGTCGACCGGCTAGGGGTGATGTCGACCGGCCGAGCACCCCCTCGCCGCGCCCGTGTAATTTTTCAACTATTTCAAACGTCTTTTTGTGCGCGACCGTCGCCTTTAGTTTGACAGCTAAAATATAACCGTTGTCAGCAAAGGCAGACCATTCTTCCTTAAAATGTGGGATTGTTCTATAATCTGATTTTTGTATCCTTATGAGACAACCATATTTATTTTAATCTCTTTGTCTTATTTGTAGACAAAAGAAAACATGGAGGAGCCCATGAAGGAGCCTATGTTGGAGGAGCCTTTGGAGGAGCCTTTGGAGGAGCCTATGTTGGAATTCAAATTTGAAGGCTCTCCTATAAATAGATGAAAGCTTGAGGGATCAAATACAAGACTTGATACAAACAACAAGAGATATCACAAGCACATAATCTTTGTTATTCATTTCAACATTCTTGTTGTAATAGCCTAAGTACTATCACTTTCACATCTTGAGGTCTAGGCTTTCATTCTTGATTACACTTGCACTTTTGAGTTGTAATATTTTTCAAAGTGTAATCTTGATTGTAATTCATCAACCAAACACAAGATATCCTTGTGAGTATTCTTGTGGTAAGAATACACTTGGGTGATCTAGGTGATAGGTGTTTCAAGAGTGTGGTGCTCTTGAGGTGTTGAAGAATTTGGTATTCTTCAAGATTGAAGATTGTGGTGATCTTCAAAGGTGCCGTTGAAGGAAGATTGTGGTAATCTTCAAAGGGAGATTGTGGTAATCTCCAAAGGTGGTGTTGGAGAGTTCGGTGCTCTTCAAGTCGGAAGATTGTGGTGATCTTCAAAGGGAGATTGTGGTAATCTCCAAAGGTGGTGTTGAAGAAGAGTGTGGTGCTCTTCAAGGTGTTGTAAGTTGAATTTGTATTAATTTTGGTAATTAATAAAATTTTTTTCTTTTCAAATCCATCCCGGATATCTTGGGGTGGTAGAGGATTAGGCCCTAGGTGGGTTGAACCTCTTTAAATCGACGTGTGTTGTTTACATTCCGCACCTTATTATTGTGTTTGAGCTTTCGATTGTTAAAAGAGGGCGAAATAGAAAAGATGGAGATAATCTATTCACCCCCTCTAGATTATCGTAGCGCTTGACTTACAAGTGGTATCGAGCCAAACTCTTTGGCAAGCTCGTTTCACATCGCGAGTGAAGAGAAACGATCGACGGCTACAAACGAAGCTCAAATTTCCGGCACCTCCACCACCAAGCCACCTCGGTTTGATTCCAAAAATTTTATATTTTGGAAAGAAAGAATGGAATGCTACTTACAAGGTTGCGGGTTCGACATTTGGAACACCGTCATTAATGGAGAATCCATTCCGATGAAAGATACACCACACACCTCAAAAGGCTTCAAAGAGCTCAATGATGAAGAGAAGAGAATCATCTCCTTAAATGGTAAAGCTCTTAATATTTTACATTGTTCACTTACCACTTTGGAATTTGATTATGTTCAAGGTATTCGATCGGCACATGAAGTATGGCAAAAACTAGAAGCCATCTATGAAGTATATGCAAATAAAAGGAGCAACTCAAAAGCATCTACTTCTCAAATGGATACAACATCAAATCCAACAATATGGGATGAGCCTTACAAATTCGATGATGAAGTCGAAAAATGTCTTATGGGCATCGAAGAAGAGAACGAGGTAAGTTCTAAACCTTCTACTTCTTATGACAATGAATTGCAAAATGAATATAGTGATTTGCAAAATGATTATGATGAACTTCAAAATGAATTCCAAAGCCTACTTGTTAAATACAAAAATTTGAAAAAGGAATTCAATATTTTGAAAAATGATAAGGATAGTTTATTTACTTCTTATGAATCACTATCATGTGCTCACACCACCACACTTGACAAGGTTAGAAACCTTGAAAAAGAAAATAGTACTCTTGTTGAGAATATTGATTGCATGAAAAAGGATTTATTAAAATCCAACTTGAGTACCAATAAAATGTCCAATATTGTTGATATTCATAATTGTGATAAAGGACTTGATCATAAGCCTAATGTTGTTAATCATATGAAAAAGGATCAAGTCAATATGCATATTGGTCATTATGCTCCTAGAATTATTACTTGTTTTTATTGTGATAAAAAGGGTCATACGGTAAATACTTGTCGGGCTAGAAATAGCTCTAATTATTGTTGGAGACCTAAAAGTCTCAAGACTAATCCCAAAGGACCCAAACATATGAGGGTACCACAAAACAATGTCATATTAGGTACACGAAAAATAATGATCGAAGAAAATTCATACCGCCAAGAAGGCATCAAATGACCGTTTCATTTGATCAAAGAAGGAGAAACTATTCTCAACAAAGCCAATTTCAAGAAGAGGGTACAATCAAAAATGGGAAGAACACAATCCTTGAAATGGCAAAGACATCATCAACAAGATGATTTTCAAAGAAGAAGAGACTTTCAACAATGGGAAAGCAACAAACCTTGGAAATGGAGCAATCAAAGAAGTAATCATCAACAAAGTGACTTCTCAAAGGAAGATATCATCAACAATGGGAACGACACAACCCATGGAAATGGCGTAATTGGTAACCCGTATCTCCCTATTTAAATATGCATTTTATTTTGTTATTATGCATGCTTTTATTTGTGTCTTTATTGCAAAATGAGTTTTCAAATTTTTTTAATTAAGGTCTTCAATATATATTTGTGCTTTTAAATTTTTTAAAAAAAGAAGACCTTATATGATGTTTTTAAAACTCTTGTGCATTTTTTGAAAACTATAGTATGTTATCATCTCTTATGGTTTTTTTTTTTTTTTTTTTTGGCATGAGCTTACTTGTGATATCTCTTAGCCTACACTTTTATCATTATGATTTGTGCTAGATTTGTTTTAAGAATTGTGTAGGATTTACATATTTTCACAAATGGCCATTTTCGTCATTTTTATCAAGAAAAGGCATAAATTATCGAGGTACGTTTACTTGTGTTATTCTTACTCTTATAGACTCGATATATGTATTATCATATGCCTATGTGCTTGTTTTTCATAGTATTTCATACAAATGCCATTAAGAGGATTTTTAGATTTTTTGAAAGGCACTATTCGATATTTGATTGCACATATTTGCTTTGTCAACTTTTGTTCAAATACTTTTTTTAAATAAGGTCTCAATTATATGCTATCGGATTCTCAATTTCAAAAGAGACCTTTTGTAGCTTTCTTAAGCTTATTTGAACTTGCATGATTTATTAGTCTCTTGATGATATTCTAAATGCATAGTATGTGTTTCTTGCTTCATGATCTATATATATATATATATATGTGTCTCTTACTACTATGCTCTTTTGCAAGATATTTTGTGGTTGACAATTGAGGCATGTTATTTCACTTGGGCTATTTTTCTTGCTTATATAAGAAATGCCTTTAATGAGTTTGTTGAGTTGTGTAGAAAAGAAAATACTCCAAATATTTGGATGTAAATGTTCTATTATGAACACCTTAGATCATTTGGATGCCCAATAGTGATGAAGAAGACAAATTCCTAAATTGATGCTTCAAGATGAAGATTGGTTTTTAGAATCGCAAGAGGAGCTAAAAAGGAAATGATACTTGGAAGTTGATGCCATGTCTTTCATCACAAACGATTATAAATGCAAAATGGGCACTCAGAAACAAACTCGATGACCAAGGCAACATTGGTCGAACTAAGGCAAGGTTAGTAGCTCAAGGTATCTTCAAGAAGAAGGTAATGATTTTGATGTAATATTTGCACTCATAGCTCTTTTAGAAGTTATTTGCTTTTTACTTGCCCATTCTTGTTTTAAGAAAATTTCAAGCTTTACTAAATGGATGCTAATTTTCTAAATGGTTTTATTCATATGGAAGTCTATCGGAGTTTAAAATTCTAGGCCAATTTTTTTAAAAAAGGCTTTGTACGGTTGATAGACTTAGCTATTTTTGCTAAATGATTCTACAAGAGGTAAAGTTGATACTACTCTCTTTGTTTTTGAAAAAGGGCAAGATTGTTTACTTGTGCATATTTATGAGAATATTTTTGGTACTACTAATGAATATTTGTGCAAGATATTTTTTCCAAGTTGATGCAATGTGTACTTGAAATGAGCATGATGGGGAGCTCAATTTCTTGCTTGGACTTCAAATTATTCAATGCCAAGAAGATGGTTATATTGAACTCTTGAAGGAGTTAGGCATTGAAGAAAGAAGAAATATCTCAACCACTATGACTAAAGATTGACAAAGGTTGAGAAAGGCATGTCGGTCGACAAACAAATTCGAGGTATGTTTTCTTGTATTATTTCTATAGACTCGAAATTCCATATGCATTATGTCTATATGCTCGATTTCAAAAACTATCCCAACGAATCTCAATAAAGTGCCGTTAAAAGAAATTTTCAAATATTTGAAAGGCACTTCTTCTTATGACTTGTTGTATCCAAAGCTTTAAAATGTTCTTATTTTTTCGGGATAACAAGTTTGGTATCTATTATACGGTTATTCGTATTCAAAATTTGTTCGTCATAATCGAACTAAACATATTGAGATTCGATATATTTTTAAGGGATTGTGATTTTTAACAAAAACTTGAGATGTGTTTAATTCCGTCTCAAGGATAACTCGCGGACTTTTTGATCGTTAACCACCGAGTATTTTACCTCATTTCGAGCTTGATTATGACATAATGTATATTGAATGAGGTCTACGTTTGCATTTTGCACGTTTTAAAACTTAGGGCGAAAAATCGGATTTTTGGATCAAATTTCGATTTTCAAAACAAAAAGAACCACTTTGGCTGACGGGCAAGGCCGACGGTCGCCCAAGCCGCCGACCGGCCGCCCATGCCTGGACCGTCGCTCGGATGATTTTTGGCTAAAAATAGTTCTGTTTCCGCCAGACTTCGCCATTTTGGCTTATTTTGTCCATTTTTCGCCCCTTCGCTGAATTGCACACAAATTTCACTCAAAATTTGTTTTATTGCATACATTTTATATTTTGGGGATTATCTAGCTCGGTTATCATCATCATTGCTCGACTTTACCAATTGAATGGTAAGAATTTCACTATCGTTAGCTCAATTGGGTTGAACCCTGAGTTTGTGGCTTATATGTATTTTTCTTGATGCAATTCATATATATTTGTGATGAGCTTATTGATTGTTGATATGTTATATTGCATTTGGTGATGAAAACTTGGCTTGATTTCATTTACAAGGGCTATATATATCTCTTTCAATTTTTTACGCCCGCCAAGTGTTCGATAAAACGTTTCAATGAAAAATTCATCACCTACACGACTCTCTCGATTTCAAAAGTCTCATATATTTATAGAGATCATGTTTTCTGCAAATCAAATGATTTTTCATAAGCTTCTACAAGTCGTATGATTCGACTCTTCTATTTGGTTTAAAAGCTTCAATGTTCAAATGGCTCGATACATCGGTTTACTTGCGCACTTTGATAAGAATATATGATGTATTTATCGTGCTAACATTCTTTTTGATGATTCCAAAGGGGGAGAAACAGGTTATAAGCTCTTTAGCTCAAAGAAGCTAAGATAAGCTTAACGAAAAGAAGCTAAGCTATGGCTTCATAAAGCCATAAGTTGTGGATCATATTTAGTCCACTTGGTGTATTATGGTTATGTATGAATCATGGTCCATTGGTTGTAGTATGGACTTATATACGGTTCTAATGATGTATCTTTGACAGGGGAGCTTTTAAGTTATTGATACTTAAGCTCAATATCGAAAAGCTAATATTTTAGCTTATGTTTAAGTTGCTTCTATATAACTCTTTGTTGTGCATGTTGATAGGGGAGCATTTGCTATATGTGTTTGAATATCTCTACTCCCATCCATGTGTTTTTATTGCATGGAATGTTGTCGCTCAACGGATAGTTCTCTTTACCGGTAAAATTGTTTTGTTTTCAAAATCGACCTCATTAAAATTGTTTTGGTTTGTAATCATCAAAAAGGGGGAGATTGTTTGATAAATGGTTTTATCATGATTTTGATGATTTTGTTTTATACCAAAACAATGGTTTTAAAGGTTGTCCAAATACTCCTAAATGATTTAAAATAGTTTTAATATTTTCCTGGAGTATTTGCTCAAGTCTTTTTCGATTAATATTGGACAACACTTTCAAAGATTTTATGTCAATGGGTTTTCACATTGAAACTATATTTCTAATGTTGTCTAAATACTCTCGATCGGTTTAAAATGTTTTTACTAAATTTTCTGAGTATTTCTTAAGTTTTATTTTCGACTAAAATTGGACAACATTTACGTCTCGTGTCGACCGGTCGCCCTATAGGGCAACCCGTACACAAGATGTTTTTGAAACAAAAAATGAGACGGAAGAAATTTCAAGCGGTCGACCCGGTCATCTCATCGTCGACGGTCGGTCGACCGGCCGCCAGTCGACCGCACTGCAAGTGTGCAAAATCTCCCTGTTCTATTTTTGGAGAGGTCGACCGGCTAGGGTGATGTCGACCGTCGAGCACCCCCCTCGACCGGCGCCCCTGTAATTTTTCAAGACTATTTCAAACGTCCTTTTGTGCGCGACCGTCGCCTTTAGTTTGACTAAAATATAAACCGTTGTGCACAGACCATTCTTCCTTAAAATGTGGGATTGTTCTATAATCTGATTTTTGTATCCTTATGAGACAACCATATTTATTTTAATCTCTTTGTCTTATTTGTAGACAAAAGAAAACATGGAGGAGCCCATGAAGGAGCCTATGTTGGAGGAGCCTTTGGAGGAGCCTTTGGAGGAGCCTATGTTGGAATTCAAATTTGAAGGCTCTCCTATAAATAGATGAAAGCTTGAGGGATCAAATACAAGACTTGATACAAACAACAAGAGATATCACAAGCACATAATCTTTGTTATTCATTTCAACATTCTTGTTGTAATAGCCTAAGTACTATCACTTTCACATCTTGAGGTCTAGGCTTTCATTCTTGATTACACTTGCACTTTTGAGTTGTAATATTTTTCAAAGTGTAATCTTGATTGTAATTCATCAACCAAACACAAGATATCCTTGTGAGTATTCTTGTGGTAAGAATACACTTGGGTGATCTAGGTGATAGGTGTTTCAAGAGTGTGGTGCTCTTGAGGTGTTGAAGAATTTGGTATTCTTCAAGATTGAAGATTGTGGTGATCTTCAAAGGTGCCGTTGAAGGAAGATTGTGGTAATCTTCAAAGGGAGATTGTGGTAATCTCCAAAGGTGGTGTTGGAGAGTTCGGTTGCTCTTCAAGTCGGAAGATTGTGGTGATCTTCAAAGGAGATTGTGGTAATCTCCAAAGGTGGTGTTGAAGAAGAGTGTGGTGCTCTTCAAGGTGTTGTAAGTTGAATTTGTATTAATTTTGGTAATTAATAAAATTCTTTTTCTTTTTCAAATCCATCCCTGATATCTTTGGGGTGGTAGAGGATTAGGCCCTAGGTGGGTTGAACCTCTTTAAATCGACGTGTGTTGTTTACATTCCGCACCTTATTATTGTGTTTGAGCTTTCGATTGTTAAAAGAGGGCGAAATAGAAAAGATGGAGATAATCTATTCACCCCCTCTAGATTATCGTAGCCGCTTGGACTTACAACAAGTTGCCATCAACGAAGCTCGAGGCGATTGAGACTGTCTCACCGGTGAGGTGCCAACCGCTGAAGGCTAATGACGCTGCGATGCGATCGAGGCACGAGAAGGAACAGCCGCGGGAGTTAACACTGGGCGATGAAAGTGCAATCCATGGGGTTGAGACTCCAATGGATGCCGTTGTAGAAGACCCTAAGACAGTGACACATGTCGAAAGGGAGGACCAGGCCTCGCAGCAGTGAGAGACTGCTGGAGGAAATGAAGGCCCACGGGAGGTTGAGACTTCCCGGGGTAAAGAAGTCAAGTAGAGAACATCCCTTCCGCTATCATAGACCCATCTCGAGAAGGAGATCAGCGCACTTCATGATTCCCAGACAACCCCGATGTCACTTTTCCGGGATCGGAAGGCGAAGAAGAAGCTGAGTCAACCCCCATGACAAATCCAAAAGACTCACCGCGGATGTTCCAGGCACGAGCAAGTCGATCCCAATACTACTCGTCAAACTTTTAACTTTGATGATGAGCCACCACTAGAAATCTCATCATCGTCCGATGACGCTGCTAATAAGGCCGAGGACAAGTCTCGAAAAGGAAAAATCAGCCGAGACCAACGAAGTCATTAAGGCAGTGAGGCTCGCAAGCCGGGTCTATTTCACAACCAAACCCACCGTGAACCAAAACCACCGCTCCGGCTCCTCAAGCTACAAAGAGGATCGATTCCCAAAAGAACTTCACGCGCACCGCTCATCATCGAATGGATCCCGGTTGGCGGTGATGAATCTTTTGTAGAATCTTTCCCTTTCTCACTTTGGAGATACCGAACTCCACGAAGAGTCGAAAATGAACAAGCACGCTATCACAAACCACCTCCTATTCTTCCAACAGACACCATTGTTCCAAAATGACTATGACTTCGATCTTTGTATGGCCATCACCGCAATGAGAAGAATCACCAAGTTCGAGAAGTGTTCAAGGCACTCTTTCTTTGAAGTTGAAAGGATGGAGACGATCGTGCCTCTTTGGACATGCGATTGGACAACAGAGATGCCACCCTTACAAATTCGACTTAAGAGGCATAACAGTTCGAATAAGGGAATGGTGGCAACAAAGAAGAAACAATGCGTGTGGAACAGGTGAGATACTTCTTGGACAATTGTTCAACAAACTGCTGGTGTGGAGAGTCGAAAATGCCGATGCGAAACGAAGTTGAGGAACACATTGAGCATATACATGAAGCTCACACTGCCGAGATCAAGGCTGCTGCGTGAAGCGAAATGCAAATGATATACAGCGTTTGGAAGAACACATGACAAGAAAATTCAGCCTTCTCTCATGGCCGAGATGAAGCCGATTTCATTGAGAATCCAACGCTACTCGTTCAAATTCCGTCTTTGCATACAACGCAGCAGATTTGAAGCAGAATTCAACCATCGAAGACTTCGACTTCATGCTTGCCATGTTCCCCTGGGTTCCTCTATCCTTTGATGATGCCAAAAAGGGGGAAGAGGAATACCTTAAAGCAAAAAAATCTGAAGCCGAAAAGAAAGGAGGAAGCGAGAAGGAAACAAATGAGAAGGGAAAATCACTGAGGAAATTTTGAAATCAAGAAAGGAAAATCTGCGAGGGGAAGGATCAAAAGATATGACCTTGATGATTGCACAAACCCCCAACGGGGTCCTCACACGGTGACATTATAAGCAAAAACTCCCGTGACTCTACCACTCCAACACTCTGCTTTGTATCTATGGCTAAGAAGAGAAAAGCAATTGAAGCGAGGGATGAAGGAAGTGGAAGGAAGAATGGATGCCAGGGTGATGAACATCTTGAAAGAACATGGAGGCATTCCCGTTGACAGAGACACGTATGCCATTTCAGATGTCGGGACAAAGCCACGATCAATTGATGAATTCAAAATGCTCGAATCTGAAGGATATTTTGCAAATATGTCCATGGCTCAAGCTTGGGACTTGTATCTTGGGAAAAGGGTCTCACATTATGTGAAGAAGGCGACAGACAGCAGACTTCCCAGATCACTCTGCTGGCCACTCTGCTAGTCACTCACCAAAGAAGAAGACCCCAAGACAAATATACGCCCCAGGTAGAGGAAGAAGCGGCAGTGGAGGAAGAAGCTTGGACCTAGGCCTCTGCCCAAGAATATTGAATACGTAGATCCGAGGAAAGAAAGGAGGGATCTACTGGGATGGGCTTGACCAAGTGGCAAATTTGAAAGTGGCTAGAACTAACGCCGAGTATGCACCGAGAATAGAAGAAAAAACAAGAGACAAACTCAGGCTATGGCGGGAGAGACAGAAAGATTAAGAAAAGATGAAGTCGCCAGGAAGGCATATGAAAAGAAAAAGAAGGCAAATGACGGCGAGAAGAAGAGGAAAAGAGAAAGAAGATCTTGAACAAGATGAAAGAAGGAGACAACGAAGGAGATGAAGTGTTCTTTGTCCAACCCTTCGTGTATTTTATCATGTAAATACATACAATGTAAGTCTTCGTAATAAAGCTAAATTTTTTTATTTTCAAGATAGACAAAATGTGCTCTGATACACCTTGTAAATTGTGTAAAAGAACAGAATGATATGATCAATAAATGATCTATTCTATGCATACATTCTATGTCAATACACTATCTCGTATGTATCCTTGTCTTTGTTGCATTTTTTTAATGATTTAAGTTTTGGCATCATCAAAAAGGGGAAATTGTTAGGAATTTTATTGTTTAGATTTTGATGAATGCCATGTAAAACTTAGAATAGAAAGTTAGCTCCCAATTCTTGTTTGTAAATGTGTTGTAACAATTAGAGCCGCCAAGCTAAGTTAAGTCAGCTACGCCCTAACATGCAAGAAGACAAACCAAGAATGGAAGGAAGACCCCGTGTGAAACAAATGAATGTGGCAAAAGAGGAGTAGATGGGAACTCTGTGAAGAAGCAGCTGAGATGCGGTGAGTGGAGCATCACCAAGTCACCAAGAAAAGCCAAGTCTCAAGTTGAAGTGACAAAGAGTCATCCAATGATTGGAAGTCGACTCTAAGTCACCTGGGAAAAAGCAAGGAAATGCGGTCAAGTCGAGATAATCAGTAAAAGAACCGTTGCCGCGAGAAATCAAGAGATTTACTTAAACAAGTAATATCTCCATACCACCTTTCTCGAGTGCTCGATCCCCGAAGCGTGCAAATGGAATGAACCAATGGGAAGCACTACACCGTGTCGAACTCGAAAAGGTGAAAGAACAATTCATACGAGGAAATGGCAATTCCAAGAACTCGCAAGCCAACGATCGCAAAGTGACTTTCAAAAATAAGCCTATCTCTTCAACGGGCAAATTTTTGAAAGTTCACTATAAAAGGCCGAGGAGTTTGTTTGAGAGAGATGGATGCATGAATGACACATACGTGAGATATACAAGCACATTAGAAAAACTCAAACAATCTTAATCCTCAAGCCTACGTTTGAAGTACATCAATCCAACACTCACCGAAGGAAGAGAACTTCAATCGTTGAAGAGAAAAATACTCGAAAACAAGGGGTCTACTTTCCGGGAAGGATTGTAGAAAGGTTCAAGGTTGAACCAAGTCTTAAGCTTTTGGAGGGCTTCGTGATCAAATCCAAAGAGCTTGAGCAAGTGAGTCGTAGTAACAAAGGCAAATACCCTATGAAGAAGCTCGAGTCGTCGCACGAGAAGCCGAGTGAGTGATCAAGGCATCTCCGCATCGAGTCCCTAAGGATCAAGTCGGCCATTGTGATCAAGACTTGTATCCGGATTGTTACCGCTTTGTAAACCGATCATTACTTAGTGGATTCCTCCGGAGTTGGAGAAGAGAGGAGTAGAAGAATTACCCCATCTTCGAACCTCTATAAAAACTTTACTTGTGTCATTTACATTTCACTTTTAAATTCTCGCACTTTTAATTGCTTATATTTGCTTTGATAAATTTGCTATCCATTTGATAATTTATAAGTACTAAATCAAGCTCTAAAATCTTGCTTAATCAAACTTAAGGGTGTTAAGTCTTCCAATGAAAATAAAACCACAATTGAGTTAAATCGTAGCCAACAAATGAGTTACTCCATCAATGTACTCAGTGAAATCATTTGAGAGATTAACTCTCTTGAGTGACTAATTCGATTGTCCATCAAGGACACAAATTGGTAGAATTAACTCTGTAGATTTAAAAGGACTAAATCGAAAATTTGGTAAGGTTTATTCAACCCCCCCTTCTAAACCTTACACTTACACCCCTTGGGACCTACACATAATTACTAACACAAATTTAGTAGTTATGTACCTTATTCATGTATAGCGGTTTTCTTGATACTAAGTTTTTTGATATTTTTATGTAATGTTGTCTAATCTCTTTGAAAAAGAAAAGTGGATATTGTAAAGAGTCATAGCATCTATAATAATATTTTGTTCCGTGTCTATCTCCTAAATTTACATATACCATAAATTTCTCGTTCAAATGGTATGCTATTATTTCCTTCAACCCATATTGTTGCAACTTGCATTAGCTGTTGGAGAATTATACATAAATATTTCACATCACTTCAGATATGGAGCTGAACATCATCCATTGACGGGAAAATATGGATTCACATCTAGAACACTCAAGAGTTTACTCACAGTAATTTCAGATAAAGTGGAGTTTTCAAGTTTTTCTTATCTAATTTCACCCCAAATGAGTTGAAGAAAAATGCAACTAAACAACAAATATTTGTTCAAAATTAGATAGCCTTTTCTGATTAAGAAGTAAATAACTCATATATCTCGTTGGGAACATCAATGGGTATAAGTTTAATTTTTCATTATCGCAACAAAAAGTCGGATGTTCATACTCATATCTTACAGCACCACGATGCATACAATTTAATATTGTTTTTTAACTCATGTCTTTTAGAACATACATGTTTATCAATTATTGAACCTAAAAGAAACAATATCAAATAAAACAGATTTAAAAGAAGATGATTTAGTATGTTAATTTAATTAATAACTTTATACCACTAACCTTATGGTTCACATGGAATTTGATATTTTAAAAGATATGTAACTCGTAAATTTTTTCACTTCTGATACTTTTTCACTTTATCAATATATTCATGCTTCTTTGAAGCTTTCAGATGTTGATACCCAAATAAAACAGGATAATTTTTTTATGTACACCGGGTCTCCTGAGAGCTCGGAGACCAAGAGCCGACCCAGAACCCGAGAGTCCGGGTCTCCCGGAGAGCCCGAAGACCAAGAGCCGACCGAGAGCCCGAGAGTCCGGGTCTCCCGAGAGCCCGAGACCTCGGAGACTAGACGAGCCGACCGAGGAGACCCCGAGAGTCCGGTCTCGAGAGAGTCCGGGTCTCCGGAGCCTGAGACCGAGAGCCGACTGAGAGCCCGAGAGTCCGAGTCTCCCGGAGAGCCCAAAGACCTCGGAGACCAGAAGAGCCGACCGGAGACCCCGAGAGTCCGGGTCTCCCGGAGAGCCCAGAGACTAGAAGAGCCGACCGGAGACCCCGAGAGTCCGGGTCTCCCGGAGAGCCTAGAGACCTCGGAGACTAGAAGAGCCGACCGGAGACCCCGAGAGTCCGGGTCTCCCGGAGAGCCCAGAGACTAGACGAGCCGACCGGAGACCCCGAGAGTCCGGGTCTCCAGAAGAGTCCGGGTCTCCCGGAGAGCCCGGAGACCAGAAGAGCCGACCAGAGAGCCCGAGAGTCCGGGTCTCCCGGAGAGCCCAGAGACCTCGGAGACCAGAAGAGCCGACCGGAGACCCCGAGAGCCCGGGTCTCCCGGAGAGCCCAAAGACCTCGGAGACCAGAAGAGCCGACCGGAGACCCCGAGAGCCCGGGTCTCCCGGAGAGCCCGGAGACCAGAAAAGGCCTACCAAAAGACCAGCTCATCAACTCATGCACAATAAGGAGGAGACACGTGTCCCACTCAATAAGACAAGTGTCCCATTAATAAACTCATGCACAACAAGGAGGAGACAAGTGTCCCACTCAAAGTGACAAGTGTCCATTAATCAACTCATGCACAACAAGGAGGAGACAAGTGTCCCACTCAATAAGACAAGTGTCCCATTAATAAACTCATGCACAACAAGGAGGAGACAAGTGTCCCACTCAAAGTGACAAGTGTCCATTAATCAACTCATGCACAATAAGGAGGAGACAAGTGTCCCACTAATAGCTTAGATGTAATGATTGCAAGGCTATCAAATGTAATAAGTATAAATAGGATTGAAGAGAGAAAAAAGGGGGAGATGGCTAAAAAACAGCTCTGTACTTTACCTTGGCCATTTAATAAACATAAAAAGGCACTTACAGCCATTTATTATATTCACTATTTTTATATTTGATTCCTTGTTGACCAAATTTGACGTCAACAAATTGGCGCTAGAGGAAGGGGCTCCTACCTATTAAAAAAAAGGAGGGAAAAATAAATATCTTTTCTACATGGCAGCACAAACGGAGGCTTGATTGATTCTTTTATGATTTTGGAAATATGTTATAGTTTCTCACTTCAATTGAAAGCAGCGTGGCTTGAGCCCCTATGATTTCTAAGAAAGTCTTGCCAATGCTTCCCAAAATTATCATCCAAACGATCTATCGGCGTTTTGCGGGTCAATTCTACTCGTAAATGTACAATTTTCTGTCAATCCATAGCCCGGGGGCCATCACATAATGAGGAAGACCATTGTGCTCATTTCATCTCAGTATCGCCTCGGCCTAGCATCGAGCGCCGTAAAAATCGCCTCGGCCACGCGCCGAGCGCCGCAAAAATCGCCTCGGCCACGCGCCAAGCACAGCAAGCACAAAACAAAGACTTGGTTACGCACCGAGCACAAAACAAAGACTTAGTTACGCACTGAGCACAAAACAAAGACTTGGTTACGCACCAAGCACAAAAACAAAGACTTGGTCACGCACCAAGCACAAAACAAAGACTTGGTTACGCACCGAGCACAAAACAAAGACTTGGTTACGCACCAAGCTTCGGGCGCATCTCGGCCTAGCCCGAGTTCATCTCATTGCATCTCATCGCATCTCATTTCATCTCATCTCGACCTAGATCGAGCGCATCTCGGCCTAGCCCGAGTTCATCTCATTGCATTTCATTGCATCTCATTTCATCTCATCTCATCTCATTTCATCTCATCTCGACCTAGATCGAGCTCACCTCGGCCTAGCCCGAGCACATCTCATCTCGGCCTTGCTTGGCCTAACACAACGCTAAAAAAAAAAAAAAAAAAAAAAAAAAAAAAAAATCATCTCATCTTGACCTAGCTCGAGCTCACCTCGGCCTAGCCCGAGCACATCTCATCTCGGCCTTGCTTGGCCTAACACTAAATGCTACCAAAAAAAAAAAAAAAAAAAAAATCTCATCTTGACCTAGCTCGAGCTCACCTTGGCCTAGCCCGAGCACATCTCATCTCGGCCTTGATTGAAAAAAAAAAAAAAAAAAAAAGGGGCATTTATGCACTCAACTCTTAAAGTTCCAGCCCGACTCAACATATCTCTTCCTCGGCCTAGAACTTGGGGGCCTGTTGATACCCAAATAAAACAGGATAATTTTTTTATGTACACCGGGTCTCCCGGAGAGCTCGGAGACCAGAAGAGCCGACCAGAGAACCCGAGAGTCCGGGTCTCCCGGAGAGCCCGAAGACCAGAAGAGCCGACCAGAGAGCCCGAGAGTCCGGGTCTCCCGGAGAGCCCAGAGACCTCGGAGACTAGACGAGCCGACCGGAGACCCCGAGAGTCCGGGTCTCCAGAAGAGTCCGGGTCTCCCGGAGAGCCCGGAGACCAGAAGAGCCGACCAGAGAGCCCGAGAGTCCGAGTCTCCCGGAGAGCCCAAAGACCTCGGAGACCAGAAGAGCCGACCGGAGACCCCGAGAGTCCGGTCTCCTGAGAGCCCAGAGACTAGACGAGCCGACCGAGACCCGAGAGTCCGGGTCTCCCTGAGAGCCCAGACTCCTGAGACTAGAAGAGCCGACCGGAGACCCCGAGAGTCCGGGTCTCCCGGAGAGCCCGAGACTAGATGAGCCGACCGGAGACCCCGAGAGTCCGGTCTCCCGAAGAGTCCGGTCTCCGGAGAGCCCGGAGACCAAAGAGCCGACCAGAGAGCCCGAGAGTCCGGGTCTCCCGGAGAGCCCGAGACCTCGAGACCAAGAGCCGACCGGAGACCCCGAGAGCCCGGGTCTCCCGGAGAGCCCAAAGACCTCGGAGACCAGAAGAGCCGACCGGAGACCCCGAGAGCCCGGGTCTCCCGGAGAGCCCGGAGACCAGAAAAGGCCTACCAAAAGACCAGCTCATCAACTCATGCACAACAAGGAGGAGACACGTGTCCCACTCAATAAGACAAGTGTCCCATTAATAAACTCATGCACAACAAGGAGGAGACAAGTGTCCCACTCAAAGTGACAAGTGTCCATTAATCAACTCATGCACAACAAGGAGGAGACAAGTGTCCCACTCAATAAGACAAGTGTCCCATTAATAAACTCATGCACAACAAGGAGGAGACAAGTGTCCCACTCAAAGTGACAAGTGTCCATTAATCAACTCATGCACAATAAGGAGGAGACAAGTGTCCCACTAATAGCTTAGATGTAATGATTGCAAGGCTATCAAATGTAATAAGTATAAATAGGATTGAAGAGAGAAAAAAAAAGGGAGATGGCTAAAAAACAGCTCTGTACTTTACTTGGCCATTTAATAAACATAAAAAGGCACTTACAGCCATTTATTATATTCACTATTTTTATATTTGATTCCTTGTTGACCAAATTTGACGTCAACAAGATTGTCGTATTTCCCTTATTTTATCATGATTTTTTTTTGTCAAGATACATCTGATACTATAGCATAAAAATTATAGAAACTTTAATAAAAATGTCACACATATTTCTTTAATAGTACTAAAATATTTACAGAAAAAATGAAATTCTAAAGTTTCAATCATGTAATAAACACTAAGAATGTATATTGATCCAACTTTGATGATGAATTTGATGTGGATGATCACAGATGCATTATGGAGTTCATCAAACTATTGACAAATTCTGCTATTAAAGTAAATATTTTTTTCATGAGGCATGAAATGACCTGTATTATAACAAAGAACTATAATATTAAATAATACAAAGAACTATAATATTAAAGATATATGACGTACAAGCAAAAAATTAACTTCAAGACCAAGGAGAGAATATATCAAACATAGCACTCTGAAATTTTTACAAAAATTGTGCAAGTGATTCATTTGTTGTAACATCTACTTTTTGCATTTTATATAGGGAACTATATTATCATTGCAAAACTTATGTATCAAATTACAAAAAGAAAATTACATGCGCAATCAACCTAGATCACTATTCCAGTAACAAAATTTCCTTAAATTACCATCTAATTATAGAATGCTCTTGGTTCATTTTTATGTTTAGAGGATTGACCCATGCTATACAAGCAATGTGACGTAAGCACACACAAAGGAATGCCCTCTTAGCTTACTTTTCTATTTATTCATGTTGATGATTTCAAAATTCATCAAATGATTTTAGGTACACGTTTGGTAGTCTCTATGTGTGGTAATGAATCTTGTGAAAAGCCGAAAGTTCTGAAGAATATATATAAATGTTTTATGCAGAAGAGAAAATTAGCAGCATTGATGCTGCGAGAAGGTATTTTGCATATGGGTTTCCTTTAATTTATAGGGATAATTAGAAAAACTACCCTAAGTGGGAAGCCCACCAATATTTCGTCTCATCACTATTACAAGTTAGTTTTATCTGTATCATCTTCATATATACAATCGTGGAAACGATGACCAGTAAATTTCTGTGACGGAACCTTTACTCAGAACTCAAAACACACAATGGGGAATTTCAATCCCTTTGTGGCAATGAATTTGGCGTGGTTGGCCAAGATAGCCATCACCACATTTTTATCGGTCAACTAGAGTGGAAGCAGAGGATCCTATTTACCGAGATCGAAGTAGGACCCCAGGCAATGGAATCCAGCGTATGTGCGATCTTTCCATGGTGTCTCATTTGGGACCGGGAAAGTAGAAAAATAAGGCCGAGACCAAAAAATTTAAACTTGTTAGCAATTCTTATCAACTTATTCTAAGAACTATAATTTAATATTTGCAAATTTTACAAACTTATTCTATTTGAAAAATTAAAGTTTTTTATAAAGGTTAAAGCATTGTAGGCCCTAGTCAGATTGTTGTCAAGAATACATCTTTCCATTTCATTATATTATGCTTTTAGAAAAATAAATACGATTTTTTCTTATATTTGTATAATATTATGTAAAAATAAATATTGTTGATGTGCATTAAGCATGTAAAGTTGTATCAATGATACTGTATGTTTGAATTACACATTGTATCTGTATTGCAAACTGTATTATGAAGGTTCAAGACAGATATTTATGTAATATAAAAAAATACAAAGGGTGAAAAATATACAGAGGGTCCAAATATAGATAATTTGTTTTCTTCAGAAAAACATGCTTAATGAAGATGTGAATTGCACTACGTAAAATGAGTTAATTCCTTCCCCCCAAATCGTGAGCTCTCCCCTTAATTTAGGTACTTCTCTTTTTTTCAGTTTTAAATTCATATAACACAATTCACAATAAGCCTAAAATAGGAAACAATTTACTCATTAACAATCCTTAGGGAGCATTTTTTTTTTGTAACATAGAACATAAAGAGAAGCAACTATTTCTGGCTCAATATGCATACACATATACTGATATACATACATAAATGTAAAGTGTGGTCCAATGAACTCTGGAAATTCTATTTCCTCGAGGGCCTTGAAAACATCTTCAGCATTTATGATTTGTGTGAAGATTCGAGCGCTCTCGGAGAAGGCCTGGAGTGAGTCGCGGAGTAAAGAGATCTCGGAGTCGGTGGAGAGATTCTCCTTCACCACTCGGCGCATCGATAGTCTTCGGCAGCTCCTCTGCTTCTGACACCACCTTCTCCGTCACCTCTTTCTCTATCTCCGCCATCTCTTTCCACAACAGTGCTTCTCCCTTAGCGAGCTTTGTTAATCCAGTGGTACAAACAAGTGTGAACAAATCATCTAACCAACTTCACAGTCATCATAATACATATTATCCATTTGCGCTCGATCCTCTTCTTCACAAGATGAGAGGAAAAGATTGCACGAATTCCACAGTTTAGAAACAAAACCAATAGGAGGAATTAATATATATAGCTAAAATGGCTTTTGAGATTCCTACTCACCGGCTGACCATCATTATTATAGAATAAATGATTGTGGATGCCTTTCAGTTTTCTATACCTGTTCTTATTTTTAACATAATACTACTGTAACTTCACTTGAGAATTGAGACCTCATTTATTTCTTAATTGTGGAGTTAATGAACGTGAAATGCGAATGAAATGTCTTTCCAGCTTTTCTTTATAATTCTTAACATACTCTAATTACACTTTAGACCTCATTTATTATTAAAATATAGGAATATTTTTGTCTAACCATATTTTTACGGAAATATTCATCCTTTTAGGGATGTTAGGGATAGGGAAGAGATGTGGGTTCACAAATTCTTTATTCAAAGTATTTAAGAGAACATTTATCGTCCCAAATTAATGGAATACAAATCCAACATGTTCATGTCGTTAAAGCATTCATATTGTCATATATTGTTTTATTTACTATTCACTTAAGAATATAGATTGTTAACCCACATGACCATTTTTCTTGTTTCACACGGAGAAGATCTGAGCCGAAAGTCAACAAATTGGCGTTAGATGAAGAGCATTGTTGTTTTACAGCTACTCAACACCCAAAAATTCGCAACTCCAACCTTACCGAAATGTTGAAACACATTTCCAACTTACCCCCCAAAAGCAACTGTATTCGGCCATATGTTCAATAATCCTAAAATTCCTAAAGAAAGTAAAACCAAGAAGTGAATAAAAATGATGAAGAGCATGAGGAGCTTGACGCGCTTGCTGAGAAAGAAGCTACTGGCTCAGGTAGTCAGGAAGAGTGTTCGTGAATTTCTTACCGCTAGTGTATGGTATGTAACACCCCAATTTCAATAAACCAAAATAATCATAAAAATACCAATTATCATAGTACAACTCTGGATTCCAACTCAAGTTCCACAAGAGTATTTATCTAAAAGTATAATAATTGAAATATATAACTTGATGAAATCTAAGTCTATCGAAAATTCCACAAAACCCAAAGTACATATACTAGGTCTGTTTCATATAAAATAACATAAGTTTTAACTTACAAAATAATATAAAGAAAAATTACATAAAATAAGACTATAACAATTCCCTAAGCAAAATACTTGAATGGAATCCCAAAAAAACTATTTCAATCCAACAATCTCAACGTCTTATTATTCTTCCGTAAGTGGTTCGGTGTTAGGGTCATCAATCTTTGAAAAATTTTAAAAAATATGGGGTGAGCTAAAAGAACTCAGTTGGTAGGGAATGAGAATGCATACTAGTTACGAAAATGAGAAACATATTTATAAATAATATACTGAGCAGAGCACTTGGTATGCAAAATAGTTTTCATGATACAAAATAATCAGACACTAATTCACTCACAAATTTATAGAATAACTATAAGTAAATAGTTTTTATGATCATCATGGTCATGTAGATATAACACTAGTTCAAATTTGGAAAAATAGTTTCGATAATTTGAGCCGATTTTAAAACGGACAAGATTATATGCTTAATTTTAAAATCCAACAAATACGGTAAAACGAATCACGCTAATTCAAGCCAAATTTAAAATGGGCATAATTCTATGTCCCATTTTAAAACCAACGGTCGGGACATACAAAATAAATACAGGGTCGATGTTGATCAAACATCGAATCCTATTTCGTTCTCCCACGCAACAGGTCGAAGCCTCATATGCACCTTATTCCTCCCGGGTGGCTCGATGACTCTTTAGTTGTGGGTTTATACCTAGAGTTCGTCATATTCCGAAATATACCAATACTACGATCCAAGTTCTGTCGTCGTCTCCAGCCCAACCAGAAAATTGGGAATAGGCACATATATAGTCGAGCAAACATCAACATACGACCTGTTCAATTGATTACCCGAACTACACACACCACAAGACTCGGGAAACGCGAAACAGTTCATAGTTGTACAATAAACGATAAATAAATATTTATTATGCTAACAACAGATTTTTACAAAAGACGCAAATTGCTCATGCAGTGCAAAACAAATTTATACAGAAGCAAGACATCAAATGATTCATTGAACCATGAATTCAATGAATTAATAAGAACGAATCATAGCTACTTGTTACAACAAGAATTTGTATAATAAAAGTCTGGCCACAAGATTTATAATATGTAACAATAGGCCTTCAAGTTTTCAAAAGTCTCAAAATGGTCCCACGGTTTTAGAAATTACAATTTAACCCTGAAACTCTTTATTTTCACATATCCGCCACCTCAAGAATGACTTTTTAACATTCATAATTACCAATCGAACATTAAGAAGTAATCTGGACAACCCCTCAATAGTTGTAAAATTTTAGAATAATACAACACTTTTGAAAATTTACAAATTGACCCCAAGAATTTATATTTTTGTGAAATTACCCCAAATGAACTTTTAAAATGTACAAACTCCACTACAAATCCCTTAAAAATATAAAATAATCCCAGGTCAGTTTTCAAACTTATAAAAATGGGGGAGGGCAATTTCTAGAAATTACAATTTGGCTCCAAAGTTCTTGATTTTTACTAAATTCTCCTCCAAACTCTTGATAAATTGAGAATTAACCCATACTAATCAAAGTAATCAACAAAGATCCACAAATAACCACTTTAAAGTTTTAAAGAATAGCTCCACAATTTTAGTAATTACAAACATAGCCTCCGAGCTTAATAAAACTTCAATTAAACTACCAACTATAAATAACCCAACAATCAAATGGTCAAACCATCACAATGACCATATAATCACACATTTAATTAAATAATTACTCAATAATTTTATAATTGTCACGCCCCAACTCGGAGCCGTGACACAGTCAAATGAACTTAGGCCAGTTTACTTAAGTCGGCCCAAAATAAACCAATTATTCATTCGCAAAAGTAATTCAATCATAACAGAAAATCCCAAATTATACATAAAGTCAAATAATCTAAGTCTGAAATGTCGTAGCGAAAATAATAAAGGTACATCATTGTTCAAAATGGTTCTACGGGTCCTACGCCCGGCTATTATAAATTTCACAATTGTTCGTTCATCAAAATAACATAAATAAAATTCAGTTGAATCAAGGTCCGATAATATATAGGATTAGTCGGTAGCATCAAAGTCTTCGCCGCCTTCCTCTTCCGGCAGAGTCTCATCCTCTGGTTGGAAAAAAATAGGCGGGAGTGAGACAAAATTCTCAGTGGGTGTGGTAGGTGTGTGTGCAAGTGGGGCTTATATTTTATGCAGTAAAATCGTTTCATGAGTTTTGATGCAAGAAACGTGCGATGACATTTTCATATACTTAATAGTTTTATTAATATTATTTAGCAATCGATCCACAATTGGATCGTTGGTGGCGCACGAAAGTGTGACGCCAACCTAGTCGATCCGTCACATCAGATCGATTGGTGGCGCACGAAAGTGTGACGCCAACCTAGTCGTCCAATTGGTCGATTGGTGGCGCACGAAAGTGTGACGCCAACCTAGTCACTCCGTCAATTCATATCAGTTGGTTGCGCACGAAAGTGTGACACCAACCCAGACCACCTTATACTGCAGAGAAGTGTCGATCAAACATCATCTCCCCAAACAGTACACCTTATCCCTCCTGTCGATAGGGTTGAAGCCGCTATCCCAGTTGGCACGACGTCTCCACAATGGAGCTAGCTAAGCTCGGAGAACGTCATAATCATGATTATACCCAAAATCCAACGACCCAATCACCCGCCAGACTCTCCTGTCCGGCTCGAGGTTGGGAGTTGGACGATGGAGGCCGATATGAGACTGTAGCCAAGCTACCCATCCCGTACGCGACTTATCCATTCCACAAATCCGTCAATTCGTATCAGATGGTTGCACACAGAAAGTGTGACGCCAACCCGGTCAGTTAGTCAGTAGGACCGGCGTGTTCATAGACTCGCCGCGTCCGATATTCAATCGATCCCGACATTGACACGGCATAGATATCGGAGGGTAATCTAGCCGGTTCTATTCTTGATTCAGTGTATTATGTCAAAGTTCTTAATAAGGTTCAGATTATGCGACGAGGTAGTCGCCTTATTATCATGATAATTAGTCGTTATGAAAATCCCCAATAATATTCGGATAATAATTTATAAATAATAAAAAAAATTAATTAAATAAAATATTTAATGTTATATAAATAAACTGAATTTTAGAAGATAAAATAATTCTTATGACCTTGGTAAATTCTATTTTAAAATAAAATAATTAATTAAAGAGAAAAATTTATGTCGGGTTTTAAAATTTTCATAAGTTGTGATCCCGGACTCGGAAAAGGGCAAGGTCAATCCCTAATTTTTTTAATTATTCTAAGGAATCATATTTTCTGGGTCTTGGGTCAAATTTTCGAAAATTGCAGGTCAGCCCCAATTTTTCTCAAATTTATTATTTTGACCCGATACTTTTAAAAATTGATATCTCTTAAACCGGAAAAGGTTTTAACGAGATTCCAAGTCTAATAATCTTTTGAGGTAGTAAGTATGTAGGTTAAAAACAGTTTTCAAAAATTTCCAGGTTTAACCCCAAAGTCAATTTTTATTGTTAAGGGCTCGTTTCAAGCCCGTTTTTCGTGAAATTTGGGCTAAAGGTCCAGAATACTAATTAAAGTAATTTCATAAATTTCTCGGAACAGTAACTTTCCAGATTTTTCGAAATTACAGTTTAGCCCCCTAAGAATTGGAAATTTTCAATTAAGTGTCTAAAATTCGCATATTCGCGTTTGTTTGACCCGGAGGATTTCAATTATTATTTTATTTATATAACAATAATTTTAGTACTAATTTTTCGGATTTTTCAGTGGGGTTTCGCAGTTTTTTATTTTTATCATTTTGGCCCTATATTTTGCTATAATTGCAAAAATAGCCCAAACACGATTTTGTTCACAAGTCCTCAAGTCCATATTATTTTTATGGTATGTTAAAAGTATTTTTCTCATAATCTAAGTTATTTGGCTTAATTTCCCATACACATGTAAATATTTCAAAATTTACAGAAATATAAGTGACTGAAATTTCCAGAAATATGTATATTATAAAAAAAAACATACATTTATGCCACAAGAAAAAAATATAAGCATACAAAAGCCATCTTTCTATGTGAAATCACTTTTAACGTAAATGTACATACACATATTCTTTTTATGTGAAAATTTCTAGAAATAAAACTAAATTTTTTTCCAGAAATATAAGTAATATAAATACATATTATTCATGCTATTTTATGCATAAAAAAATATCATGAATTTGAAAAGTTCACCCACCTCTTCTAGAGCTTTTGGGTAAAGATGGTCTAGGTAGCTTCTAGCCTTCCCAAGCTTCCTCAAAGTCCTCTCAAGGCTCTAAGAACAGCCCCTAAGTGGCGATTTTGGAAGGTCAAAGATGGAGGAAAATGGAGAAAATGAGAAAGAAGGAGAAAACAAAAAAAAATTAAGGTGACATATTAAGGGAGTCTTACCTTGTCTTAGTAACTAGTCTTCCAACTTCACTTGAAGCTCCTTTCCTTAGAATTTTCGGCCTCCTTGCTTCTTCTTTGTTAGGATTCGGTCCTTTTGTTTTTGAAAGGGAGAGAGTGGTATGTTTTTGGTGAGATTGTGTAAGAGTTGAATGAAATGGTGTAAAACACATATTATCCCCTCTTCTATCCTTAAGTGGTCGTTCCCTCCTAGTGTAGGTAGTCAAGATTTTGATTTCTTGGGAGTTGGCTATGGAAAGCATGCTATGGAAAAGTGGAAGGGTCTTCTTGGGCTTGGGTAGCTTGTCTTGGGTTTGGAAAATGCTATCATGCTAGGAAAATGACAAGAGGAAGAGGACAAAATTTTTACTCCTTTCCTTCTTCAAGTGGACGTCCACTTTTGTAAGTCCTCCTCTAATGTTTTTTTTTTTTTTAAGTGATATTCCAACCCACATTCACATAGAAGATATTTCATATCAATGTCCTATAGTCCAACCCCTACATAAGTCAAGTACCATATTCTTATTGTTTGATTTGATAAGTCAAATGATATAAGTTATGTTTAATAATATATCATTAGGGATAGTTAGAATTAGCAATTAGTAAGTTAGGGAGATAAAATACATTAATAAAATACTAAGAATAAAAGAAATTAAACTATATTTTATTAATATCAATTTGTGACATTTAATCACACGATACAATATCCAGACTATTACAATTTGATTAATCAAAATTTTGGGGTCTCACATTATTTAACAACAATTTTAAGAAACTCATTTGAAAATAAAATAAATTATTTTTTACCCACCTCAAATCAAATTTCTCAGATCAACCACCAAAACCTTTACCATGGACTCCAGATAAGATCATAAAGTCAACCCAACTACAATGAAGTTATTATTAAAATTAGATTGTAACATCAAACCCAATTGTATATCTATGAAAATCACAGAATTTTAATTATCAGTTTACACTAAAATGATCCTCAAAGCTTGAATAATTACTCTCTAAAGTACACGGCAGAAGCATAACCAACGAAATAAAAAAAATCTTACTTTGCACTCCACTTTCTCTTTCTCTCATTTTCGAAATGGCTAAGTGGAGAAATGAGGTCTTGCCACGGTACCACCTCTATTTATAAATGAAAATGGATATCAAGCTTACATTTAAATTGTTAAAAAAAAAAAAAAAAAACTGGCTTGAGTTTGTGGGTTGTGGGCCAAGAATAGGAAGAAAATGAGATCAATCTATGTTAAATTTAGGCTTTGTTTAACTTGCAAATAAAAGTGTGTTTTGCGTCATTCAAAGTGATTAGAAAAAGTGATAGAAGGTTAGACCATTTTTTTTAAGAAATAAATTGTTTAGCTTGGTCTAAAAAAAAGTCTCAAATGGAAATTAGGCTAACTTATTAAGGAAACATTGAGAAAATTGGCTATAGTGTAAACAATTAATTGGCTTATAAAATAGGAAAAAATAGTTACACTTTTGGTAAATTAATAAAACGGCTAAGAATTTCCTGGATTTGTATAATTTCAAAGATATGAAATAAAATGGTTTAACTAAGAAAGTGACTCAATGTTATTCAAGACAAGGTGACCCACTACCTTCAAATATTAAGTCCATAAGTCAAAGACTTAAATCTCTAATACTTAACTTTTCATTATAATATATGTTGAATGATCAAGCTTAATCTAATCAAGTAATGTTATTCTTACACGTACTTAAAACTTTTAAATATTAAACTTAATAACTCAAGCACTACACTAATCTAAATTCCACTTAAATTTACTAAGATATATTAAATCAAAGTATTTATATCAATCATTAAAACAACTAAAATTATATACTAACACTAAAATTGAATAAATATAGATAATTAAAACTCAAATATTTATTAAGCCTCTATTTACATAATTGTCCAAATTTGGGGTCTCACATACCATCTTCTTTAAAGAATTTGGTCCACAAATTCATTCCACCTAGGGATAATTACAAAAATGATCATCCTTGAGGTTTGGACTAGTTGTAGAAAAATTCATAGATTTTTGAAAATTACAAAACACCGATTATTTTTTAATTCTATATTAAATGTAAGGGGATAATTATAATATTTTTACAAGTATAAAGGGGTGTTTTAATTTTTCTTGCTTATAAAGGAGATAAAGTATAATACAAAGTCAAATCTCAAGGGTTTTTGTTTTGTAATTCTTAAAAAATCTATGGGTCTTATTGTAGTTAATCCAAATCTCAGGGTAGTTTTGTTATTATCCCCTTCCTTTTCAGAATGTAGTTAGATATATATATACATATTAAGCGATTCACTTATAAATAATGTCAAAAAAATTCTTGCTTAATATACTTCGTATATATAGCTGTATAATTATGTGGTGGAAATGTAATTTAGGTAAGTTTTATTATGTTATATAATTCCATGTTAGTATGTTAATGTCATACCATTGGGACGAGGAAGACTCAAACTGAGAGCAATCACAACAAGCACCTCATGTAGTAACCAAGTCATATGACAAAGATGTTGAAGATGTGATTGCTAAAAGGATCGTTCGAAGGCGAGCGTTCTACCCCGCACTCAATACTTAATTAAATGGAAGGGGGCAATCTGAGTCCGAGATAACATAAAGACTTGAAGAAGACTTGTGGCAGTTCCGACCATAATTCAACCAGTACAAGGCGACAAGGACGTCGAATTAGGTGAGAGATGATGTAACAGGCCGCCAATTTGGACTGATTTTTCTCTATAAAGTAGGCAAGAGGTTAGCCAAAATTTAAGTCCGCTGGTTGGCCTATTTTTTACATAGAATTCTCTAAAATCTTGTAGGAATTTTTGTAAAATTATAAGATGATTCTAGATGACTCTTTTGTAAATTTCTTGATGTGTATTTTAGGAACATTTCATGGAAAAGTCTGAAGACTTACTCCCAACCTCAACCGTTGGATCAAACCTACTATCACTGTCATTTAAGGATGTAGAGTAGTATAATAGAAGTTAGACTATTTGTAAATCATCAAATATTTGTAAGCAAGTTTGAGTGAATAATACAAGTGTGCATTTCCAATATATGTGTGAGGCCCCGACGTTTTCCAACATAAGATACGATGTTATATAACGATGTATTATTTGGCTAAGTGTCGCAAACCTATTATTAATAAAACGTGACGTGACTTTTATTCCCTCCAATCATTAGGCTTTCCTTATTCTCGAGCGTACCAACTTTAATTCCTTCTCTAATACTAATACCTGATCGATTGACTACGACTTTAGAAATATTAGGCCCTCGATATTTAGGAGTACATTTCAATCCTTATCCAAATATTTCACCTTATTCTATAAATCATCTCAACCAACTTCCAATTTATTTTTTTGGAACTGCACCTTTGTTATTTCACATCCTTAATTTTAAATTTCTAAATATTTAATTATGGATATTTATACATTTTATTTTCCCTCAATTTTATAAAAGAAAAAAAACAAAATAAAAATTTCCCTAAATTTCGACCCTACTCTCTCTAAATGGGGAAAATAACTCAATTTTTCTTCTACTACTATTTTTATTATTTTGAATCTCCCAACTAGATAAGTTATGGGGGGAAAATTATATTCTCTCCCCCCTTGAAATCGGCTCCCAAGAGACTTTTAAAGGATTGGTTACATTTATTTTTTCCAACACATTTAATCAATTTATTACACACAAAAAACAAATCCTCCCTCCCAACCCAAAGTTTCGGCCCTTACTAGTAATAATATAGCAAAATTCATCTCATCCTCCTACAACTCACAAACTCTCTCAATACACTCTTATCCAACACTTAAACACAAAATTTCCTCTTCCATAGGACCGAAAATTCCAACAACTAAGGTAAGAAATTTCTTCCAATTTTTAACTTGATGAATCCTTCTTGTTAAGGTACTCCTAGAGGAACTTTCTTGAAGAATTAAGAGACCTAGACTCGACTACAAGCTTGTAGAAGAAATTCAAGACTACACATTTTAAGGTAAGAAATTATGGTTTGAGTATTTTCCTCTTGACAACATAAAGAATTAATTTTTGACCTAAGAGTATGAAATTATGGAGCTTAGGGGTTGACCCACACCATCTCGAGTTGAAGTTAGAAGCTTGAACAAAAAAAATTCATTTTTAGAGACTACTTGAAGACATTAAGGTGAGGAGTAGCTATTTGATCCTATTAAATTTCTTTGAACTTGAGACTTTAATTTTAACACCCAAATATAGTTTGGATGCCATATAGAGGCTGACCTTCAAGAGTTTAGGTCAAGAATTTGACACCATGAAGAAGACTTCATTTTAGATTAACCCGAAAAACTACTACGAGGTGGGTGAAAAAACATTCGAAAATAGGCAAATAATTTTGATAAAATGCATGTAGTACATGAAAATATTTTATTTACTATATTTATATCACATGTATCTTTTGATATGTATCAAGTTCAAGAAGTTTCACAAAAATGAGCATGATTTTGATTTCTTGCACAATAGGGACATACGTGCATATGTATTTTAATTTCTTGCTCATCTCTTGATTTATGTGTTAATGAAAATGTTATATGCTCAAAATCATATTCTATACTTGATATATATTCTGGAAAATATGACCTTGTGCTCGAATTTGAACAAATATGTCATTTATACAATTTTTGCAAAGTTGGGTACTAAACCGTAATTTTGAAAACTGTCCAAGGGTCAATCTGTAAATTTCGAAATTTTGGACTGTATTAATTATAAAATTTAATATTTTAAGTTAATAATAAAAGTTTAAAGGTTTTGTGTGAAGCCCCGATTTTTCCGAGCTATTAATTGATCCTTATTGTCGTTTATACTTTTGATCGACTATTTTACCGCGTCATTTTGACGGGTAATTATTAATAATATATACATTTGTATTTTATTTCATTTTATTTAATTACTTGTGATCATGATCATCATTAATTCTATTCCTCATTTATGATCACTTGATTGATCATTATTATTATTTTTGTATTTATTAGTCACCTTAGAATTTTTAAGAGACTATTTATTTTAGAGACTTTTACCTTATACAATTAAGATTTTGATTTAGATTAAGTGATCATGAAACTTACAAGTGATCAAGGAAATCACTAATTATTTTGGAGATTGATATATTTCATCTATTATCATCAAATTTGGGAAAAAAAATATATGGAATTACCATAATACCCTTGAAGTGGACGGCCAACATGGTATTTTTGGAGTAAAAATATCATCCAACTCTTGTACACCTACACCATATATTAGTCATCTTGTGTATAATTATATCATTAATTCAAACATTATACACATCATCTTATACACCAATTCTTTATTACTATTTTTCCCAACTTATTCCCACTTTACCAACATTCTTCTCAATATTCCCCAATACCATTCAAGCCCATACTTTGACTTGCACTTTGTCTCCCATGCATGAGGCAAATTACAAGACACAATTTGAACAAAATTTTCTCTCCCTCTCTCACTATGTTGGATGGCCATATGGCCTAATTACACAAAATTTCATCTCAAATTTCACCAACACATTTGATCTTCCAAATCAATTCTCCTCATTCTCTCTAAAAACTCCCAACTTCTCTCTATTCTTCCTTTCACTTTCTTCTTCTATACTTAGAAAATTTTTCAACATTTCCCTCCTATTCTTCACTAAAAATCGAACCATCACTATGCCAAGGTAAGAAATTTTAGCTTCAATCCATTTTGTATATCACATTGTTCATCTCTTCCACCTTCTTAACTTAAGTTTGAATTTGGTTTGGAGGTACATTTAGAAGACCTTGAAGATTAGAGCTTGACAACATTTTTGAAGAAGGACCTCAAGCTTGAAGAAGAAATAGTAGAGGAAATTTAGACTACAAGGTAAGAATTGAGTACTAGACCCCTTCTTTCCTACTCTTCCTATTTTTTTCAAATTTTAACACCCCTTTTTCATTTTTGAGAAATAGGGGCTGACCTTAGGAGATTTTGGAGTTGAGCCAAAATTTCCAATTTTTGAGCTTCAACTAGTCTCCAAACATCTACTACACAAGGTAAAGTGTAGTCCTTTTCATTTCCTTATTTCCTTCTTTTTCTCCTTAATTTTTCTCTCATTTTTCTAACTTCAAATTTTTGACATTTCTTGACTTAGGGGCTGACCTAAGAAGCCTCATCCAAAAATTGTGAAATTATCCTTTTATTTCACAATTTCCAATTTTAAGGTGGGTGGAAAAATATTTTCCAACTTTTAGGTGTTTTGATTAAATGCATGTAGAAAATTTGATCATGAGCCTTGAGATATATATAATCTATGTATTGCATGTCAATTTTATATATCAAATCATGAAAATTCTCAAGAGTTGCTCAAAATTGCTATTTATTGAATTTTAGGTGCATGCATGTACACTTTAATGTTCTATTTGATGAATTCTTGTATGAATTGGACATGCATGTGTATGATCTTTAAAATATATGTTTTGGATGCCTTATAACCTGGAAAAGTCGAGCATAATTGATTAAATTTCAATTTTGGACTTAAAAATGTAAAAATAGAAAGTTGGTGGACTAAATTGCAAGAAAATAAAAGTTAAAGGACCCCTCTGCAAATTTCGAAATTTGGGACTGTACTCAGGTTCAAAGATGACTTTTGGACATTTTAATAAAGTTTTAAGAGTTTTAAGATAAATAAAATCAACCTTGAAAAGCCCAAGGACTAGATTGTAAAATTTTGAAAGTTTAAGGGCTACTTTGCAATTTTTAAAACTGTACCAGACCTTGACTCTAAAATTTGAAATTTTTACTCTTAAGGTACTGGGAATTACATATTTTAAAAGTATTCCAAAAATCCAAGTGGTTAGGGCTTGGAAAACAATTTTTCTAAAATTGAGGGACTAATGTGTAAAATATTAAACTTGAGGACCCAAATGAAATTCCAGGACTTATGCAGCCCATGCACCTGGAAATACTAACTTAACTATAACTTAATTATATTTTGGACCCAAGGTTCAAATTTCATAACAATTGGACCCCTAAAAGCCTTAAAGGCAATTATTTCAAAATGGGACAAAAATGATATTTTCAAAAGTTAAAGGACATACACATATTTCTTTTAAACACTGCTTTTGTCCCAATATACTACTAACCTTAGTGACATTTTTCAACTGGAATCACATTAAAAGACCTTCCGGTTTGTGAGTTCCGAAATTTTAAAACTTAAGGTCCGAATTGGCAATTTTTACAAATTTGGGGCCAATGTGAGAATTTTACAAAATATCGACCTCAAAATTTTAAAAACCTGAATCTCTGGACAATTTGGAGAATTTAGGAAATGACCTCATAATTTTTCAAAGTCAGGATATTTATTTATTCAAATTTTAACCCCAAAAGTGTTAGTTTTTACAAAACGGGGCTAAATTACAATTTTTCTTTTATAAAGTACCTAACTCAAATTATTTTCTCTTTTACTAAAATAGCCCTAGACCCTCTGACTTGGAGATTTAATTAAAGTATTTTATTTTCTCGAAACCCTTGACTTATCGGATCAATTTGACCGATTAATACCCGATCGCGGAGCGACTTCCTCGCCTTGCGATTTTGAATCTATAGCGGGACTTATGTTCCACCTAATCTTTCAAGATATCGAAGATTGCTTATCCTTCCGATGATCATCTTCATCCAAATACTCCACCAACGCTATAATTATCACTCGCGTTTTTCAAAATTTTTCTAAAACTGCTTCCCTGAATCAATAATACTCATTGCACAGTTGACTGCTGTACATGTAATTACTTTCCCGCCGAGTCAACTTGGTGTGTCGAGCTCACGGAATGGATACGTCGGGATGGAACCGGCGCAGCTCGGCCGCTATTCCACTCTTCCTCGCCCCATCGCCCTAATCCCGCAAATCGAGGGATGGAGTTTGTCCAAGGGAAGCGGGTCGTAATCGAGGTATAATCATGATTATGATAGATCCGAGCCTTGCAAGCTCCACATCGTGGATTTTGTCTTTGCCTACGGAGCGATAAGGTGCCGGGTCTTGGACCATACTTGACCGGGAGTTACAAGGAAGAATGAATGAGTCATTGCCTGATCCACACGATTCGGGTTATCGGACCCGTTTTGGTTGGCGTTACATTTCCGCATGCAACCGCTTACCTATTGCATTGGTTGGCGCTACAAATCCGTGCGCAACCATTATTTGCCTTTGCATAAGATTGGCGTTACACTTTCGTAAGCAATCCTACTGTCTTGACTAAATCACATAATGCATGTGTGACCATGAATCTGCTTTTTGAATCGTATAAATATACTATTGTATTATTTTATCACGACGCTATGAATCGCGTGTGTGAATTCATGCATCATACTCACGCGTTTTCATATAACTGTTTTCCCACATTAACTATATTGCGCCACACTTGCACACGATCACCCCATCCACTGAGATTTCTGTCTCATCCCCACCGCTTTTCTAACCTTAGATGAGGATTTCGTTGAAGATGCTAAACCGCTCGATTGAGACCTTGTACTACGCTTGTTGGATTTACTATTTCTTGTTGTTGATTGGACTCTTTTCTTATGTTGTTGTCGGACTTTTGTATTTCGTTCCATTCGGGTTTGTAATTAAGGGGCGTAGGACCCTTTGACTTTAAGTTGCTATATTTTGTTGATTTTCGGGTTGTAACTTGGATGATGGATTGTAGACTTTAAGTTGTATTCGTACTTGTTATTTTATTTCCGCTGCTATTTAGACTCTGTCTCATTGGGTTCTCATTGATATCTGTCTGGACTGTTTGGTTATGGTATTTAAGTTGTGGATCGTCGTCGCGTCCCGTTTGGGGCGTGACATTTTGAGACAAAAAAACCCATCCTTAGAATTCTAGGGACTCAAATGTGGAAACTTGAAAGTTTAAGGGCCAAAATTGAATTTTTAAAAACTGTTCAGGGACCTGCCTGAAAATTTCGAAATTTTGACTTCCTAAAACTGGAAAACTTATATTTTGAGAAATTTTAAAAGGTTAATGTGGTTTGAGTTGAGAAAACCGACTTTTGAACTTTAAGTACTAAAGTGTAAAAATTCCAATCTCTAAGGACTAAAATGAAATTTCCAGAAAAGAAACGTCCCAGACACCTGGAAAATTACACAACCTAAAATTGTATAACATTTTTAACTCATGGTTCAAGTTTCATAACGAAAGAACACAAAATAAACCCTTAAGGGCAAAAATCAAATTTTGGACTAGAAATGGAATTTGTAAAAATTAAGGGACCTAAACCGACCCTATTTCAAAACTGTTTTTGTCCTAACATTATAAATGATATTTAAAATTAGAATCACATCAAAAGTCCTGCCGGTTTGTGAGATCCAAAATTTTTAAGTTCAGGTCCGAAAATGATAATTTTGACAAAAGAAGGCATCAAACTGAAATTTTCTTAAAAATTGACCCAAACCCTTTGAAAAACTGAATCTTTGAATAATTTGGGGAATTTAGAAACTCGCCTTACATTTTTTCGAGGTCGATACTAGGACTTGTTCAATTTCTGACTTGATAAGTACTTTTTCAAAAAAATGGGACTATTTATAAAATTTTCCTTTTATCAATGACCCCAAAATAAATTATTTTCTTCACTACAATCCTAAAACTGATGTAATTATATTTTAATTATGCTTCAATAATTGTTTTGAAAATCCCCGGACCATACGCACTACGTGTGGCGACTTCCTCGCCTTAGGACAAATTTAAACTTAACTTGTTGATATCTTGTAATGCTTTTATATGTATCGTCATGCTTTTACTCGACTACCTTGTTGACATGATATGAACTTCGTGAATCTAATTGTGCTTGAGTCAACTTGGTGCGTCGAGCTCACAGTCAGAGTGGACTAGTCGTGTTTTGGAACCGAGCAGCGCGACTGCGATACCTTACCGGTCCCATCGTCCTAATCCCACAACTGCAGATGGAGTGTCCAAGGGAAGTGGGTTGTAGTATGGGTATAATCATGATTATGACACTCTGGGCCTTGCAAGCCATAATTATTGGAGTTGCCTCGCCCGGGTAGTAATAAGGTTGATATGACTATGTGCCAAACGTGCTTGGGGAGTCATAAGGTATAACAGAATAATCGTTGTATGATCCACACGGTTCCAATGTTACGTGCTTGGATTGGCATCACACTCTGTACGCAACCATTACTTGCTTGGGTTGGCATTACACTCCGTACGCAACCACTACTTGCTTGGGTTGGTGTTACACTCCGTACACAATCACTATTTGAACTACTTGCAACGTATTCATAGTGCCTGAATGGTCATGAACTATTTTCATCAAATTATATAAAATTGTATTATTTTGAATACCATATTGTTTGTGAATCACATGTGACGCACGCATCACGAACCATGCATTCTTTATATAACTGTTTTCCTGCATCTATATAAGCTACACTTAAACATGATCACCCATCCACTGAGAATTTTTGTCTCACCCCCATCCTTTCAACGGCCAACTGTTGATCCACCATATTATGGAGATGTCAACGAAGAAGACCAAGCGACGGAATAATTCCTAGACTTAGTCCGTCGATCTAGCCTTAAAATTAGTTTATGCTCCGTTAATGGACAATTTATTTCGTTTGATGTAATAGAGGGGTGTAGGACCCATTCACATGGATAACTGGTTTGTATTGGTATTTCCGCTGCGACTATTAAATTCTGTTTCCGAGAAGTTATGTTGAACAATGTCTTTTTGGGAATTAATATTACTCAAAAACTTGGTGGATTATATTCTTAGAATGGAAAACTGACGTAAGTTAACCGTTATGTCGCCACTCCAAATTTGGGGCGGGACAATATGTTGTGTCTTTATTACATAGTCATCTTCCTATGCTTATTCACACACAAAAATTTCGAGAGAGAAGAGGACGACTTAACCACACACGGATGCACATCCCCTATTGTTTGTCCTTATTTTAACTTTTCATTAACCTTATCTAATTTTATGATAAATAATTTTTATTTTAAAATTAAGATATCTTAAAATTAAATATTAAGATAAAATTTAAAATTTAATATTTGAATTATTTATTTATTTCTGATATTTAAATATGAGTTTTTTCAAAGTCCTTTTATTTTTAAAATTTAAGATGATATTTAATATAGGTAGCCAAACTCTTATTTTTATCAACATGTATATATTTTCCTTTGTTTATAAAGGTCCCAAAGCATCCGAATCAATTTTCTTATTTAGAAAAATTGCAATTAGTCTTGTATTTATAGTGGTGTTGCAAAATTAGTCATGTAACTTTTGAAGTTGCAATTTTAGTTATGTGACAATTTTGTCCCTCAACAAAAATAACAATTTTAATCTTATAATTTTTAGGATCTTACAATTTTATTCTTATGTGTTTTAGTTGTGGTAATTTCAATCCTATTAGTAAAAAAATCCAATTTTTCCAAATTTGTACGTGCTTATGTATTTTTATAATTAGGATATAATGCATGTAAAACTCGTATCTCAGATATTGATTCGGATTCGTAATTCTAAAATTTTTCTCTCATTAAGCAGTATATAATATAAATAATAAATAAAATCTACTCGTAAGTAATAAAATATAGGCTCTGGTACCATTTTGTACTTGATCTTGGGCATATTGAATATTTTGGATACAAGGGCATTTTAGAAATATATAAAATATTGAAATTGGCCTTAGACAATATCTGCGCAAATGTAAAACTTATAGGACCTGAATTGCACAAATCCAAAACATACGGGACAAAATTGCACAAAAAAAACATACAAGACTAAAATTGCAATATAAAAAATTACAGGACTAATATCGCAAACTCCTATAAATACAAGACTGATTTTGCATTTTTTCCTCTTATACAAAAACTACCATTGAGAATTGGGTCAATTCAGAAAAACTTAAAGATTTTTAAAATTACAAAACACACATTGAGGTTTGATTATATTTATTAAATGTAAAGGGTAATTGTATTTTTTTTTAACTTATAAGTGGGATGTTTGAATTTGAAGAGGTGTTTGCTAATATAATCATTCGAAGGTGATGCGTTTCACTCCATACTCAATACTTAATCAAATTAAAGGGACAATATGAGTTTGAGGCGACATGAGGACTTGAAGAAGACTTGTGGTAGTTCGGACCATAATTCAACCAATACGAGATGACGAGGACGCTACCAAATTAGGTGGGTAAGGATGTAACCGATCGCCAAATTTGTTGTTCAAAAAATTATATGTTATTGATTATTTAGCAATATTAATATTTTATTAGTAATTATGTGTTTTTATTCGTTGGGCAATTCATATGAAATAATGGTTCTGAATTTCATAATAAAAATATTTTTAGTGATGGTAACTATTGATTTGTGATGGATAATTTTATTGTTAAACTAATGTATGGTGATATACTAATAACTAGTAATGACGATAAGTTTTATATATAAAACAACATCTAGTGAAGGGCAATTGATAATATTAATGATGAAATTTGTCCTCATTGAATTTTATTTTTAATGACAGTATAATCTTGTCATTAAATGTATTAGATCAATAATGAAGGGACCTATTTCCTGTCATTATAAACTTTTACCTAGGAGGTCAATAATGAGTGGTCCATGACGGGAAATTTCTGTCATTAAAAGTCTTTGTAGGTCCCAAGGGGTGTGAGTGTAAGGTTTAGCAGGGGGGATTGAATAAACCTTACCAACTTTTTCGATTTAGTCCTTTTTAAAGTTCAGAGTTGATACTACACAGTTGTGTCCTTGGTGGATAGCCAATTTAGTTAATCGATAGAGTTAGTCACTCAAACGACTCGATCGAGCTGTTGATAGAATAACTCACCATTAAGACCGAATTAGCTCAACTGCAGTTTGTTTTTCAGCGGAAGACTTTACACCCTTAAAATTGATTTAGTGAAGATTTAATACTTGGTTTTAGTACTTAGGGATTATCAAGTGGATAGCAAATTTATCAAGAGTTAAACAAATAAGATGCAGGAATTGAAGTCTTTGAAAAGTAAATGACACGATAAGATTTTATAGAGGTTCGAAGATGGGGTAATTCTTCTACTCTCTCTTCTCCAACTCCTGGAGGAATCCACTAAGTATTGATCAATGCCTCTACAAAGTGGTAATGTCCGGATACAAGTCTTGATCACACAAATGACTTGATCCTTTGGGACTCGATCCGAGATGCCTTGGTCACGCACCGCTTCTCGTGCGACTCGGCTTCTTCACAGGGGCACGCTTTGCTACTACAACTCACTTGCTCAAGCTTTTTGGATTTGATCACGAAGCCCTCCAAAAACTCGAGACCGGTTCGACCTTGAACCTTCCTACAATCCTCCGCGGAATGTAGACCCCTTTTCTTCAAAAGTTTCCTCTTCAACTGATTGAAGTTATCTTTCCTTCACAGTGAGTGTTGGATTGATTTCCTTCGTAGTGTAGGCTTGAGAATTAATCTTGAATGATCTTTGAGAATATTTTGATTACGATTCAAATGTTAGCTTGAATGTTCGTGGTTCGTAATCAAGGTCCTCTTTTCTCGTAGTCATTCCTCGCCTTTTATAGTGATCTTTCAAAAATCGCCCGTTGAAGAGATAGGCTTATTTTTGAAAGTCACTTGTGGTCGTTGGCTTGTCTTGTTGCGATCCTTGGAATTGCCACTTCCTCGTATGAATTGTTCTTCGGCTTTTGAGTTCGACACGGTGTAGTGCTTCCCATTGGTTCATTCCTTTGCACGCTTCGAGACCGAGCACTTCGAGAAAGGTAGCATGGAGGTATTACTTGTTTAAGTAATTCTCTTGATTTACTCGTGCAACCGATCTCTTTCGATTATCTCGACTTACCGCATTTCCTTGCTTTCCCCAGGTGACTTAGAGTCGACTTTCAATCATGGATGACTCTTCTGTCACTTCAACTTGAGACTTGGCTATCTTGAGTTGACTTGATCGATACTTTACTCACCGCATCTCACCGCACCTTGATCGAGTTCCCGTCTTCTCTTTTTGCCATACTCAAATTTGACTTTGCGGCGAGTCTTCTTTCTAGTCTCCGGTTGTCTTCTTGCATGTTTAGGCACAAATGACTTAACTCGGCTTGACCAGCCTTTATTTGTTACAATGCATTTACAACAAAAATGGGGTGCCAACTTCCTAGTTTAAGTTTTACATGGCATTCATCAAAATCTAAACAATAAATTTCCCAACAATTTCCCCCTTTTTGATGATGCCAAAACTTAAAACATTCAAAATGTAAATAGCATAGATACATACGAGATAGTGTATTTACGAGAGAATGTATGCGTAGAATCAATCCTATTATTGATCATAACATTCTTGTCCTTTACACAATCACATTTACAAGGTGTATCGAGCAAACATCTATATCTACGCAAAAAACAGAGAATTTACTGATTTATTACGAAGACTTACATAGTATGTATTTACATAGTAAAATACATGAAGGGGTGGACAAAGAACACTTCATCTCCTTCGTTGCCTCCTTCTTTCATCTTCTTGATTCTGTCATCTTCTGGTCTTCTTCTCTTTTTCTCATCTTGACACCGCCTTCTTCTTCATATGCCTTCCGGCGACTTCAATCTCTTCTTAGTCTCTCTTGTCTCTCCTCCCAAAGCTGAGTTTGTCTTTTATTTTCTTCTTCGATTCTTTTCACGTACTCGGATTGTTTTTAGCCACTTGCGTTGGCTACTTGGTCAAGACTGGCCAGCCCAAGAGATCCCTCCTTTTCTTGCCTGGATCTATGTACTCAATGTTTTTGGGCGAGGCCTGGTCCAAAACCTCTTCCTCCACCACGCTTTTTCCTCTACCTCTTCCTCGAGCGTGTATTGTCTTGGGGTCTTCTTCCCAAATCGAGTGACTAGCGGAGTGACCAAAGAGAAAGATTTGCCGATAGTTCTTTGTCAGTTCGGCTTCTTCACATAACGTGAGACCACTTTTCCCGAGATACAAGTCCCGAGCTTGAGCCATGGACATGTTTGCGAAGTATCCTTGATGCAAGCGTTTTAAATTCATCAACCGATCTTGGCTCGGTTCGCATCCGAGATGGCATAAGTGTCTCTGTCTCTTTGGAATGCCTCTATATTGTTTCAAGATATTCATAACTCGGGCATTCATCCTTCCTTCCACTTCCTCCATCCCTCGCTTCAACTGTCTTTCTCTTTTCACCATAGATACATCGTGAGTGTTGGAGTGGCGAGTCACTGGAGTTTGTCACGATAATATCACCGTGACAAGACCTTGTTGGGGGGTTTGTGCAATCATTAGGGTGACATCTCCCGATCCTTCCCCCTCAACAGACTTTCTTTTCTTTGCTCTTGAGACCTCCTCAGCTGTCTTTCCCTTTACTGATTTGCTTCCTCTTTCAGTCGATTTCTTGATGCTTTTAGGTATTCCTCTTCCCCTTTTTGGCATCATCAAAAGAGAGAGAACCCCTGGACACATACTAGCAAGCGAGAAAGTCGAGTCTGCGATAGCCGAGTTCTCGCTTTGAGTCTCATCATGAGTATGCTGCACGAAACTCAGAACGAGTAGCGTTGGATTCAGCTTTAAGCAACTTCATCTCAGCCATGAGAAGGCTGAATTTTCGATCCATGTTTTCTTCCATACGCAAGAGCTCATTCTTATTTTGCTCACGCAGCAGCTTTATCTCAGCAGTGTGAGATTCATGCATGTGCTCTATGTGTTCTCTCAGTTGCGTCTTTGCATCAGCATTCTCGGCTTGCATCACCAACGGCTTGTTGAACAATGTTCTCAAATATCTAGCTTGTTCCACATGCATTGTTTGTTCTTTGTGCCACCACTCCCCGATTCTCGACTATTATGCATCTCAAGTCGCAGATGAGTTTTTTTCTTACTAACTTTTTTTTTTTTGAGGCGTGATCCCCTACCTGTATATCAAATAATCAAAATGTCATACAATATCATGCCCGTCAAGGCGGGAGAAAATCAAAGAACAAATAACCTATCATTATGATATCTAGAAAGACTATCATAATGAGATATCTAAAAATAAAAGGAGAACCAATGATCTATGAAAATCGGAAGCTCGGATATCCCGGTGATCCATCCGAATGAGCGCTAGGAGGTGGTGAGAAGCCGTGCCCTCATCAACAATGTGATCTATCCAAGGGCGTGACTCCCAACTCTGCAAGGTGATCTGTGGTCGATTTCCCTCTCTGTGTATGTGGGAAATCGAATCGAAAGTCCTCAACATGTTCCGAATGAGAATCGGGGTGTCTTTGAACTGCCAAGAGCCAAGGCCACCGGAAGTGATCGTGGTGACCACCGCCAAGCTGCGTCCAACTCGATCCAAATCAAGAGAAAAAGACGAGCATGCCGCAGCCCCATCTCCAGCGCTAGAAGCTCGGCATGAAAGCTAGACACCGCCCGGAGAGAACAATGGAAAGGCAACATAAGTCCGCCCGAATGATCTCGAATCAATCCCCGCCGCCAAAGAACAAAGTGTCCCGATCAAACGAACCATCCGTGTTCGACTTTGATCCGTGGAGACCGAGGGGCTCGCCAAATCACAATCCTCGACCTGCGTGGAACCTGTGGTGGAGCACTCCCCGCAAAAAGCCAACAAGAGGGAAGCATCCGGACCAATCGATGGGTTCGACGCCGACCAAAACAAGAATCCGTAGAGATACCGCTCCACCTCGCCAAATAATGTGAGATGCCAAGAAAGGAAGGTGTCGATGCTTGACACAATTCCTTTCCGTCCAGACAAACCATAAAATCAAGCAGGGAACCAAGAAACTCAAGTGCCTCGTGTGTGATCCGTGTGTGCGATTCCTCCAAAATGAAAGGAACAATATCATATCAGTGGTGTGTGGAAGTGTAGTGTCAAACCAAGGAAGAAAGTGATTCCACACGGACTGAACAGTATCATTCATCAAAAAGAGGTGAGGGATAGATTCGGCCTGAGGAGAAGAATGTGGATTATTCAAGCAACAACAGCAACGTGAGGCAAGGGAAGTGCCACGTGCCTGAAGCTTGATATCTACAGGAAGACGATTACGAAGGAGGCGCCAAAGGAATATAGAGATAGTAGGAATAAGAGCATCGTTCCAAATGGCACCATACGAGAAGGTTCGAGCATTTCTACCCCGGAGAGAATCCCAAGCGTAAGACATAGAGAACCCACCATGAGAGGTAAACATCCACCGCATGATATCCTCGGACCCAGCAGAATCGGAACCCCGGATATATCCTCAATGAGACTCTCAGGAAGCCCACATCTGGAGACCAAGACCTAATATAATCTATCTCTATCCCACATACCATCGTGAATGAACCACTCAACCGTCATATGACCCAACGGCTGATCCAAACAATGATCCGCAAGCGGCCGATGCCCAAACCAAGTATCATCCCGGCCGACACGGATACCACTTTGCTAATAGACCGAAAATCCGCTCCTGGGCTCGAATACCGATCCGCCTCAAGCGCCTCCACGATGACTATGATTATGTGTTACAGAGGCTCTACAGGAGACCGAAGCCCATTGTAACAATACTTGCGATCAAGAATTGAGCCCACAACGAATGGCCCTCGCGTAACCTCCACCACAACTTGTAAATCAAGGCGTCGGAATATCTCGAAAGTCGGCGCAACCCCACCCACCCTCGAAAATAGGATGGCGAGATAATATCCCAATCGATCCAATGAGTCTTCTTCTGTCCCGCATAGGATCCCTAGAAGAATCTAGCCATGATCTGCTCAATCTTTCAGAACTGTCTTTGGCGGCCGCATGACTGAAGAATATGCAACGGGGTGGCCATTAGCGTGCTCGAATAAGAGAGAGCCTACCACCAAAGGAGAGATGTCCCATCCGTTCAATTTCAAAAATAATGCTTTGAACACCTCCCGAACTTCGCTTGTTCCTCTATGGCGGTGATGGCCAAGCATCGTCAAAATCATAGTCAATCGAACAATGGTATCGATGGAATGACAGGATCTGCAGTGTGGAAGCGCGTGAGATCTCTTTTTTTCTCGACTCTTCGGGAGGTCGGGTACCTCCGAGAGAATGGAAATGATTCTACAAAGGAATCATCACGGCAACCGGGATTTGTTCAATGATGAGTGGTGCGCGTGAAGTTCCCCTGTGGAGTCGAACTTTGTTGTAGCATGGGAGCCCTGCGCAGGACTCTGTTTGGTGGGTTTGTTGTGAAGTTGACCCGACTTTTGAGCCTCATTGCCTCAACAGCCTTCGGTCTCTCAAATGGTTTCTCCAATTGAGTTGACTGGTCCTCGGCCTTATCGGAGCGTCATCGGACGATGATGAGATTTCCATGGGTGGCTCATCATCGATTGAAAGTTTGACGAGTAGTCTTGAGGTCAAACTTGCTCGTGGTTTGAACATCCTCACCGAGTCTTTTGGATCGGCAGCCACGGGGGATGACTCGGCTTCATCGCCTTCTTCCAATCCCGAAAGGTTACATCGGGATTATCCTGGGAATCGTGAAGTGCACTTATCTCCTTTTCGGATGGATCAATGATAGCGGAGGATGTTCTCTACTTCTTCTTTACCCCGGGAAGTCTCAACCTCCCGTTGGCCTTCATTACCTCCCTGCAGTCTCAACCGCAGCGAGGCCTTGACATCCCTTTCGACGATGTCAATTGTCTTAGGGTCTTCGGCGGCATCATCCATTGGACTCTCAACCCCATGGATTGCACTTTCATCGCCCAGTGTTAACTCCCGGGGTTGTTCCTTCCTCGTGCCTCGACCGCATCGCAGCGTCATTAGCCTTCGAGCGGTTGGCACCTCACCGAGCAGTCTCAAGCCTCGAGCCGTTGATGACAACTCGTTGTGTAGTTTGTGTTTGTTCTTTCTCCACTTCGCCTCCTAGATTCATTGTGGAGTCATCTGCGACATCCTCCGACCTTGCTGCGGTGGAGGGGAGTTTCCGACTTGGAATAGGGTCACTCGTCTCCAAACTCCCGGTTGTTTCTACCGAGTTTTCACCGTTGGGGCGGTGGGAAGACACCTTCATCGGGGTTGGCTCGATGGGTCCCCATTAACCTAGTTTCATCGCCATTTCCCTTAGTTCCTTCTTCCGAGTGAGTTGGGGAAGTGGTGGCAAACAACAGCCGGCAATATCTTTGCACCACTCCCATTGGGTCTATCTCCACCGTGTTTTTTGGAGGACTCTCCTGGTCCCTCCATCATTCTTTGTTCATGAAGGACTCGGATTCGTACATTGCTTGCTGCATTTGCAACTCTTTCGTGGCGACAACAGGTCCAGATCCTCATCGCTTTCGATAGGGCGTCAAGGAGAGGATGTGTATGTTCTGCGGGTACGGTGATAGGGCGGATCCGGCCTTCGCACGTGCTTGACTTTCCTCTCTGCTCTCTCTCCTTCTCTTGTCCTTGAAGATCTGCAATATATCACGTGCGCTTTCTTCATCCATCTTGACCACAAAGTGGTCACTCCAAGAAAATTCATCGATTCTTCTTCTTCTTCGATAAACTCGGCCGTTGGAACCGTTCCCGGGATCTACTTAACTTCCACTTCCTCCACTCTCAGATGATTTTGGATGTCCGGATAAGGTGGGGATAGGATCATCACATCATCATCTCTATCAGCTTCTTCTTGTTGTCCCTCATTCTCAAGGATAGAAGGTAGCAAGCTTTGGTGCTCCATTCTTGGTAGCCGCGTCATTGCGGGGGGATACGATCCTGTCAACAAGCGAGTTAGATTTCTCAGACTACTTCTTGTGTCTCGGTTGTTCGAACTACGATTGGGTCTTGATTTGCCTCTCTCGACGCCTTCAAGAAAACTTGTCAAGTTTCATCAATAATTTCGAGACTCTACTTCTCCAAATAGCCTCTCAGATATCTGTTTGAGTGGGCGACTCAACCGGTTTTTCAAGTTCGGAACGCTTGAAGATTCTTCTTCTTCTCCTAGTTTGTACCAGAGGGATTTTTGGTTTGGAGAAACTTTCTTCTAAGTCTTGGCGGCGGGGGCCGGTGGTGTTGTTTTCTTCGAGGAGCCGGCCGTCTTGGCTTATCGCTCTCCTCTTTTTGACGCTAGAGAAGGTATTTGAGATTCCTTCTCACCGCCGTCTGGCGGAGACACGGCTGCGGGGCAGTGACTCACCATGCAAGGAGCAGATTTGGTTTTCTTTGCGAGGGCGTTTTTTTTAGCAAACAAGGGCAACTTTCTTCTTTGGTGGAGAGGAAACAACAGATCTTCGTGGTCACCGATTCCCCCTCACTTGTATCGCTCTCTTGGCGTAGGCTCTCTTCAGTGCGCGAGAGGTTTGATCTCAACATCCTCTTGTTTACATGGAACGCCTTTCCATGTCGAAGAGGATCCTTTCACCTCCATTAGCCGCCAATCACCAGGCCGTATCCCGAGATCCTCCAAATGCTCCATTCTCCTTGAAGGATTTGTTCCTACATTCGGCGCAGTCTCTTTGTGTAGACAAACTCACTTTCGGTTTACTTGCTTTTCTTCAATGATCGCGGCCATGACGATCAATTTTGCTTGATAGTTGGTCAAAGCCGCCAAATTTGATGTCTATACATTTGGCAACTATGTCCAACAGCTTTGTGGTAGTCCTCCTTCAAAGAACCTCTTGTTGGTCAGTAGACTCTCTTATCGGCATAGTCGGGCTTGGCTACTTCCTTCCAAGCGCAACCAAGTCTACATCGCCTTCATTGATTTCTCGGTGCTCCTTCCGCTCGGTAATGAGCGTGTTCTCGCCAAATCTTTGGCAAAGATGATGAACTCCTTCCCGTGAATAGAGGATTTGATCCCCTCATCGTGAATTTCGGGCGTTCACGTGGAATCGAGCGACCTCTTCCACATAGGTCATCGGGAGCTCCATCGTCGAAATGGTTTTAGCCTGGACTTTTGAGCTTCTCGAATCTTCTTTATGAGGCGTCATCGGACCCTGTTTGACCATTCCCTCAAAATCTACAAGAGACCCATGTGGATTTGCTTCCTAGCTTGACGAAATCATAAGTCGATGCCATTTTTCAGTATTTCACGGAAAGAAACTTAGAAGTTGATTTGAATATTGATAGGGTTTTGAGAGAGTTTTGCCTTTGCTTCTGAGATAGAAATGAACAGTTTTGGTAATATGTGAGAGAAAAGGACGAAAATGGTTTAAGTATGGTTTCTGAAAGGACGTGCGGGTGGTTTTTGAAATGTGATCGAAATCAACGGCTTAGATTTTGCACGCCGATTAGCATTTAATGTCTCGAATTTAATGCGGCAGCATTTATATCCAATCATAAGCTTGGTGTGCAGCTTTTGCCTGTACACATCATCATTATGCTGACGTCATTCTTAAAAACATTCCCGCTTAGTAAAAACGACTGCGTTTTTGTCACTTTGTTCATAAATGACTCAGCTTATCCCTTAGCTGATTTAACTCTTCTTCTCATAGTTCTCATAGTGACTCAGCTGTCAGCAAATTTGGTATAGTTGTCTTTCCGATACGACTGATTCATTTAGCTGATTTTGAGAATTCAGCTCTTTTTCCCTTTTTGTGTTTCATTTCCTTTCTTTGAGTCTTCTGAGTGTTAGCTCAGCTCAATTAGCCCTAACTCATGCTTGAGTTCTTCAAATCTTGACTCACATAATGGTTTTGTGAATATGTCAGCTAATTGTTTATCAGTTGAAATATATTCTAAGGTGATGTCTTTCTTTTCAACATGATCTCTTATGAAGTGATATCTGACATCGATATGCTTTGTTCTTGAGTGCAACACAGGATTTTGAGTGATTGCAATTGCACTTGTGTTATCACACATGATTGGAATTTCCTTTTCTTCAATTTCATAGTCTCTCAGTTGTTGTCTCATCCATAGGATTTGGGCACAACAGCCGCCCGCAGCTATGTATTCTCGTCACCAGAGGTGGCTATTGAATTTTGCTTTTTGCTAAACCAGAAATTAGCCTTTGTTTCCAAGCATTTGACATGTACACGAGGTGCTCTTCCCGTCAACTCTACATCCAAAGATAGTCGAGTCTAAATAGCCAATTAACTTGAATCCACCTTCCTTTGATACCATAAGCCAACTTCTTGGGCTTCCTTTCAAATATCTTAAAATTATCTTAGCCGCATGACCATATGGCTCTCTTTTGGAGCAGATTGAAATCTTGCACATACACCTACAAAGAAAGGTGATGTCCGCCTCGCTTCTTTGTGAGATAAAGCAATGATCCAATAAGTGCTCAGTATCTTGTTTGATCTACAGGCTTGCCATCCGCATCCATGTCCATTTTGATCGATGTATTCATTGGTATTTTCACGAAGACTTCTCTTCCATACCAAATTTCTTCATTAAATCTCTCGGTGTATTTTATTTGACTTATGAAGGTTCCATCATTCACCGCTTCACTTGGAGTCCTAGGAAGAATGTCGGCTCTCCCCCATCATGCTCATTTCGAATTTGCTTTGCATGAGGTTTGAAAATTTATCACACACTCTTTGTTTGTGGATCCAAAAATGATGTCATCCACATATATTTGAACAAGCAAAAGATGCTCTTCTTGTCTTGAATTACGAGCAGTGTTCTATCTACTTTTCCTTTTGTGAATCCATTCTTAGTTAGGAATTGTGACAAGGTATCATACCATGCTCTGGGTGCCTGTTTCAATCCATACAGAGCTTTCTTGAGTTTGTATACCTTATCTCCAAGAGTCTTCTGCTCAAATCCTGGAGGTTGTTCAACATACACTTTTTCTTCCAATAAACCATTTAGGAATGCACTTTTTACATCCATCTGATATACAATAAAATTCTTGTGAGCTGCATAGGCAAGAAACATCCTAATAGCTTCCAATCTTGCACGTGCAGCACGGGCGTACACACATGGTTCGTGTGTTTCTTGTCCTGTTTTTGCTCCTTTTTGGTACCACACACGGGCTGAAAGTGCATAGACACATAATCCGTGTTTGGTTCCGAACTTTCTTGCTTTTCCAGGATTTTCGGCTCCTTGTATTCGGTACCACTCCTTTGATGAATGGCACTAGATTGTTCCTTTGAGTTGGCTTCGGTGGTGCTCAAAAATTGGCTCTTTTGTTGTTGCCCACCAACAATTGTAACTAATTGGCCCATTTGAGTCTCGAGATTTTTCAATTGTGAATCCATAGTATTGGCCAATTGTGTCAATTGCAACTTCATCTTGTCCATCTTTGCTTCGTTCTTGGTAAAGCCATTTCTCATTTCCCTCATGAATAAATTTATTTGAATCATGAATAAAGTCGTTTGATTCATGAATGAAATGAGGGCGTCTTCCAAAGATGGTTTTGCCTCTGCATCGGTAAACCCATTTATTACATTGAAGCTTGATGGTGGTGGAATCACATTCCCCGTATTAGCATATGAAAAATCTTCGTAATTCCTCCAATCAACAATAGTGTGTAGGAGTAGGATTATTCCAATAATCGTAGAAATTCCGATTATTGAAATAATTGACTTCTTCCATCCGAACGGGTGCACCTATACCAATTCAAAGAAACAAATCAAGCATTGTAGAAGTAGAATTTACAAAAGAAAAATGAAATAAAATAAAAAATGTTTAAATTAAGAATAATTCTATCTATCGCAATATTAGCACCAAAATTGTATTAGTCCTTTAACGGCGCCAAAACTTGTTCGTCGACTATCTCTTTTGTCAGTATGCATGTATATGTGTTTTAGCAATTGCCTTCTTTGGGTAGTTGTGATGTCTCTGAGTGTAGTGCCTAGGTGCATATGTGTGCTGATGAAAGCTCTTATACCTTTGGAATGGCCTTTGTTGAGTTCTAGGCCTTTGCCATTTGGGCTTATATTCCATAGGTCTTTGATAGTTTGCATCATTCCAATCACTTGGCTTGGATATTTTCTACCATTCCCATCAAATGTGTTTCTTTTATAGAACTTCCTGGGGTTTTTGGTAGCTCTGTTTCTTCTTTCTGAGTATTTCTGTTTGGAGTTTGCTTTGAGGAACTTGGTGAATTTCTTCTCACTGTCCTCTCAAGACACTCAATGGCATTTTTTCCTTTTCCTTTATAACCAATGCCGGTTGCTTGTAATTGTGCTTTGGAATAAATGTGTGTGCATCATTTGGAGTTTTGGATTTTTGAGATACTTCATTGCTCGAAGATCCTTTTTCCAAAATCACTTTTGGAGCTTGACATAGCACAGGAATTGAATCCTAAGCCTGTCTTGTCTCCACATTCTCTTTGGCTCATGATAAGATCATCCAATGACTTAGATGCCTTAGTGAATGAGGCAATCACATTTTGAGGTCATTCTCCTCTTTTCTATGGCGGCTATTTACTCGCTATTAGCTTGGCATTTTCAAACTTTTTTAAACTTTTATTCTCATCGGCTATTTGACTTAGAGTGCTCAACTCCTTAGTCACCGTGAGTTTTGGCTCTTGAGTAGGTTGTTTTCCTCATTTAGTAGTGTGTGTGAGGATTTAATGTGTGCAAAATCCTTCATCATTTTGCCTAATGAATCATAAAGATCGAGTGGGTGATGAAGTGTGTGTGTCACGTCACTATCACTAGAATCGATTGTGATGAGTCGAGTGTACCTCATCTTCTTGGTCGAGTTGGTCTTGTTCCTTGGCCATCGAGACGGATCAAGGCTTCTTCTTCTTCGTAGTCACTTGAGTAGTCGACCTTCACTACTCTCGAGTCGGCTATGTCTCTTGACTTGGCTATCTCAAAGAGCTCGGAACAAAGATTGCGCTTTTTCTTTTCTTGTCTTCTTTCTCTCAAGACTTTTCTTTCTTCTTCATTCCTATATTTGTTGACTACAGTGAGACGGGCAATCAATGGCATAGTGACCGGTTGCCTAAAGTTCCAAAGATAGATATTCAACCTTTTGATCACTCTTTCCATTCTTGGATTGTCGACCTCGGATATTCACTTTTTGATGATTTGTTCTCTTGGTTGGCCTATCTTCCCTTGACTTGGAGGAGCCGAGTGTCTTCGGAGGATTCGACCTTGCCTCTCTTGTAGTTCTTATTGAAGAACTTGTTGAACCTTTTAACCAACAGGGTTATTTCCTCCGGGTCAATGACTTTTTGACCTCGCTCTCTTGCCATCCTTAACAATTAGAGCAAATTGTTTTGGGTACAACTGTCTCTTCCTGGTCTTTTTTCTCACCAAATTCGTAGGCTTTGAGGTCCGAGAATAGCTCATGATTGGATGTCTTTGATAGGTCCATGGAATGTCTTAGTGCCATGACCTTCATTTCCCATTCAACTCGGGAGACTTTTTAGGATCTTCATACACATTTTCTTCTCGTGTATATTCTTTTCCAAGAAATGCGATATAGCTCGTTGGTAATTTCTACGTGAACCGAGCATCCAGTTGATCCAGGTTCTCTCCTGCGATCATTTTGAAATTCTCAAATTTACGTACAACCACCGATAATTTATTTTCCTTGATTTGCTCGAGCCTTCACAAATCGGTGTTAGCTTGTCCCGATTTCTTTAGCCGTTTTGCATGATTTGACTTTATTGAACATGACTTTGTCCAAGGTTTTGTAAAGAATATCCTTGGCCACATTGTCCAGGTTGTATCTTTTTCTGTCATCATTTGTCCATTTAGCTCTTGGTTTTTCAACCATAGCTGGTCTAGGAGCGACATCCTCTTCACCTTCAGATGCAACTCTTCTTACAGCTGTGTTCACTTTTAAAATTTGTAGTGGCCCATCATCTATCACTATCCACATCTCATCATGTAATGCTGATAGATGAGCTTGCATACGAATTTTCCAATCATCAAATTCTTCAATTGTGAACATAGGGATACGTGTCAAATTTGCTTCCATGATAATAACTTTTGATAATAAAAAGAGTTTTGAAAACTTAAGTACTAAAACAGACTTTGAAAAATTTGGAGATCTAGTTCAGTAACCAGTGCGGAAGGCTCAATGAACCAACCGCTCTGATACCACTTGTAGGTCCCAAGGGGTGTGAGTGTAAGGTTTAGAAGGGGGGTTGAATAAACCTTACCAACTTTTTCGATTTAGTCCTTTTTAAAGTTCAGAGTTGATACTACACACGTGTGTCTTGGTGGATAGCCAATTTAGTTAATCGATAGAGTTAGTCACTCAACATGACTTTCGATCGAGCCGTTGATAGAATAACTCAAATTTGTTAAGATCAATTAGCTCAACTGCAGTTTGTTTTCAGCGGAAGACTTTACACCCTTAAAATTGATTTAGTGAAGATTTAATACTTGGTTTTAGTACTTAGGGATTATCAAGTGGATAGCAAATTTATCAGCAGAGTTAAACAAATAAGATGCAGGAATTAAAGTGCTGAAAAGTAAATGACACGATAAGATTTTATAGAGGTTCGAAGATGGGGTAATTCTTCTACTCCTCTCTTCTCCAACTCCTGGAGGAATCCACTAAGTATTGATCAGTATACAAAGTGGTAACAATATAGATACAAGTCTTGATCACACAAATGACTTGATCCTTTGGGACTCGATCGAGATGCCTTGGTCACGCAGCTGGCTTCCGTCACGACTCGAACTTCTTCACAGGCAGCTCGCCTTGCTACTACTGACTCACTTGCTCAAGCTTTTTGGATTTGATCACGAAGCCCTCCAAAAACTCGAGACTGGTTCGACCTTGAACCTTCCTACAATCCTCCGTGGAATGTATACCCCTTTTCTTCAAAAGTTTCCTCTTCAACTGATTGAAGTTATCTTTCTTTCACAGGTGAGTGTTGGATTGATTTCCTTCGTAGTGTAGGCTTGAGAATTAATCTTGAATGATCTTTGAGAATATTTTGATTACAGTTCAAATGTTAGCTTGAATGTTCGTGGTTCAGGTAATCAAGGTCCTCTTTTCTCAGAGTCATTCCTCAGCCTTTTATAGTGATCTTTCAAAAATCTGCCCGTTGAAGAGATAGGCTTATTTTTGAAAGTCACTTGTGGTCGTTGGCTTGTCTTGTTGCGATCCTTGGAATTGCCACTTCCTCGTATGAATTGTTCTTCACTTTTCGTAGTTCGACACGGTGTAGTGCTTCCCATTGTTCATTCCTTTGCACGCTTAAGATCGGGACCGAGCACTTCGAGAAAGGTAGCATGGAGGTATTACTTGTTTAAGTAATTCTCTTGATTTCGCAAAATCGATCTCTTTCGTTATCTCGACTTGACCGCATTTCCTTGCTTTCCCCAGGTGACTTAGAGTCGACTTTCAATCATTGGATGACTCTTACGTCACTTCAACTTGAGACTTGGGTATCTTGAGTTGACTTGACGATACTTTACTCACCGCATCTCGGTTGCACCTTGATCGAGTTCCCGTCTTCTCTTCTTTGCCATACTCAGCTGACTTGCAGCGTAGTCTTCTTTCTAGTCTTCAGTTGTCTTCTTGCATGTTTAGGCACTGGTGACTTAACTCGGCTTGACCGATCTATTTGTTACAATGCGCTTACAACAAAAATAGGGTGCCAACTTCCTAGTTTAAGTTTTACATGGCATTCATCAAAATCTAAACAATAAATTTCCCAACAGTCTTTAATGTAATTTTGGACATATAATGATGAAATTTTCCGTCATTATAAATCAAATTTCTTGTAGTGTACAAGATGATTTACTATAAAATATACTTAATTTAATACCTAATATAACTTGCCATAAAAACCTTGAATAAAAACATGAGAAAAATCATGGAACCAAAAATCGGCAATGCTTGTATATTGATAAATGACAAGTAAGATCTTTGAATATCTCTCGTTCACAATAAATTGGAGTACCATAATATTTATAATATTTTTTTCCTAATTAACAAAAAAATGGTCAATACATGTATATTGATAAATGGCGTGCAAGATATTTGAATACCACTTAATAATAAGTTGGAGTATTATACCAATTGTAATATTTTCCTAATTTATGTACATAATCTTTGAACAAAGCAAGATTTATGGTTATGATTTTATAATAAAACAATTCTTAATATAGGAAGTGAAATGAGCGGAAAATTATTTCTCTGGACTTCTGCTATTATATATATAGATATAGATTGAAATCGAACGCCAAACAAAGATGTGCAAAAGAGAAAGATAGAGAAAGAGAACAAAGAGCGCGAGAGGAGAAGAAAGTATGAGATAATTTTAATTCTTAGCCCGATTAATTTTTATTGTTCAAACCCAGTTACACTACTTAGATTTAACTAACTCTGTTAATTATTCACTTTAGTTAGGTTTAACAAGTTTGGTTAATTATTTTTCTAATAGTTCCAAATAGTTACAACTGGATATTTTTTAATTAAATTGATAAAATTAGTTTTTATTTGTTTGCCTCTTCATTTTGTGGTGAAAACAACTAATTATTTATTTGCTTATTCAATTTGTGTATATATGCCTTTTAATTTGTCCATAGTTGTTTTTGGTATGTGTACACATTTTATAATATTGATTCCCTTTTTGGTCTTTGGTACCATTAAGAATGAACTAGTTTTACTTTAATCAACTATTTTGCTCTTTCTTTTAGATTTTTCAGTGTTTTTTCTTGTTTTTGTGCGGGTCGCAAAATTAATATTAATTACCATGAAATGACAGAATTAATATTAATTGCCTTTGCTAAATTATTCATTTTTTCTTTATTCATCAATTGTATTCCACACCGATCAATTCACATGTACGAAACATGATTCTTTCAACATTATATATTCCATTTTGGCAGTGTGATAATCCAATAACGTCTTAGTGACATGCATTTATGTATTGTTTTCTTTTTAAGACAAAATTTCATATTAGTTTCTCCATTTTCAAAAAGCTATCATGTTTTTCATATGTTTCCAGGACATAAAATAAACAAATTCATATTCTACAATGATTTATCGAGACGGATGTGTTTCCAAGGACCAACACCTTCTTCACTCTTCCATTTTTTCTCCTTCAAGATATTCTCTTTCTTTTAGCCACAACCATTTTTTCACCTTCAAAAATAAAATAAAGTAGTTTATAGACCACAAATAATAAAGGACTCAACTACAAAGTCCAACTAGGGTTTACCAAGCAAATGGTTTTACAAGCCTATCAGAGCATTTCTATTAATAAAGTGAGAAAAACTTCATTTGGGTTTCTATGTGGGATAGAGAATCTTTTAAAACACTCTCAACTAATACAACAATTAGGCAATGTGACAGATAATTCCTTTGGTGATGAGCCTATAGATATGGTGCATACATATGACCAAGTTGATAATCCAAACCAATTCAGTAAATTACTTGAGGATGTTGAGAAACCTTTATATCTCGGGTGTACAGAGTTTACAAAGTTTACAAAGCAAGATACAGTTGGAGTGATAAATATTTTAATGATTTACTTGGTTTGATTGCTGATATGCTTCCAGATGGCAATGAATTACCTTGGTCTTCATATAATACAAAAAAAAAAGTTTGGTTGCATTGAGACTGGATTATGAAATTAAAAATTCATGCATGCCCGAACGATTGTGTCTTATATTGGAAATCTACTTTATTTTATTTTTGAAGGTGAAAAAGTGGTTGTGCTGAAAGAGAGAGAACATTTTCAAGATGAAAATGTGAAAGAGTGAAGAAGATGTTGATCCTTAGAAACGCATCTGTCTCGATTTAGGTGAAATCATAGTCAAATATGAATTTGTTTATTTTATGTCTGGAAGCATATGGAAAACATGATATCTTTTTGAAAATCGCACTTTGGAACATGGTCTTAAGAATAAGAATTTTGGTCATTCTTTTTATGGTGAATTTCATTAGCAACTGCATCTTATTATGACATTATTTTTGATGAAATTTCAAGTCCCCAATAATGAAAATAAAATATATATCAATTGTAGAAAATTATTTATATATTGAGTGTACAAACTTTACAAAGTTATCATTGGTTGTGAAATTATATAATTTGAAAGCAATATACAGTTGGAGTGATAAAAGTTTCAGTGATTTACTTGGTTTGATTGCTGATATACTTCCAGATGGCAATGAATTACTTTGTTTTTCATATAATGCAAAAAAAAAAAAAAAGCTCGGTTGCATTGAGGATGGATTATAAAAAAATTCATGTATTCCCGAGCGATTATATCTTATATCGGAAGGAGTATGTTAATCTTACTAGATGTCCTCCTTTTAGGATGTCACGGTTGAAGATGGGTAAGAATTCTAAAGTAAATTCTACTTGTTCTCCTGCTTTCGAACAATTTCCCATTTGATTGGTAAGCCTTAATTAGATTTTATAGTTAAGTCTTTTATTATTAGTGGTTGTAATCTACTTTATTTCATTTTTTAAGATGAAAAAGTTGTTGTGGCTGAAAGAGAGAGAGAATTTTGAAGGTGAAAAGGTGAAAGAGTGAAGAAGGTGTTGATCCTTGGAAACGCATCCGTCTTGATTTAGGTGAATTCATTGTAGAATATGAATTTGTTTATTTTATGTCTGGAAGCATATGGAAAACATGATATCTTTTTGAAAACTACACTTTGGAACATGGTCTTAAGAATAAGAATTCAGGTCATTCTTTTTATGATGAATTCCATTAGCAACTGCATCTTATTATGATATTATTTTTTGTGAAATTTCAAGCCCCCAATAATGAAAATAATATATATATATATATATATATATATATATATATATTGTGGAAAAATATTTATATAATGGGTGTACAAAGTTTACAAAGTTATCAGCGATTGTGAAATTATATAATTTGAAAGCAATATACAGTTGGAGTGATAAAGATTTTAATGATTTAGTTGGTTTGATTGATGACATGCTTCCAGATGACAATTAATTACTGTGTTCTTCATATAATGCCAAAATAAAGCTTGGTTGCATTGAATATTTCAATTTACTGGTTGTCCTACTTTTGGGATGTCACAGTTGAAGATGGGTAACAGTTCCAAGTGTTAACATTTTACTTGTTCTCCTGCTTTAGATCAATTTTCCATTTGCTTAGTAAGCCTTAATTAGACTTTGTAGTTGAGTCCTTTATTATTTGTGGTAATTAATCTACTTTATTTTATTTTTGAAGGTGAAAAAGTGGTTGTGGATGAAAAGAGAGAACATTTTCAAGACCTTCAGATTTAAATAAAAAAAAATAAATTATGATTGCTTTGGCAGTAGAAAAAGTAACAAGTATAAATTACATAAATGAACCATTTTTTAATTTTCTTCTGTGTTTTAGTCCCTGATAACCTCCAAATCTCCTTCTTCAAACTTATGTATGGTTGATCAAGATTCTTGGCTTATCGAATATGCTATAGATTAATGTGCAGAGAAGAGACTAATAGTTATCATTGTCTAAGAGAACCTTGTTTTCTTTTGCGAGAATCTTGAGAGAAAAAACCCTCCATTGTAATTGTCATCTCTGGATTTTAGAAGTGAACTAACATTATGATGAGTCGCTTCTCATACCTCATGTGATATATGATTGTTCTAGCTTAATACCACTTCAAATAACTTGGTAGTTTAAATATATGTTTCAATGACCATGGCAAGATATTAATATCTCTAGGGAGTTTGTTAAACGAGAAGTAAAGTTAGTTGTTTGGCCAACCTGTGTAAACCGGCACCTTAGTGGGATCTTGATTACAAACTGAGGTTGTGTGAAAAGATAAATAATGTTGGTTAGATTGCAGGAAATCGCCTAATAAAATGAATAAAACTTAAATCATGCAATGTGATTGAAGAGATGGAAGTGGGTGGTCTCATGCTTAATTTGTAGAAATCTTCACCAACATGTTTGAGGTTTAGATTTTTGGTATTGCAACATTTGTGAACTTTTGAAGATGCGTACAATCTTGAAAAAACGCAGAGCTTGATATATTTATGTCTACAGTAGTTTAGCTAATTTTTATGCCATGTGTTCTTTTTTTTGTTGATTGTTATGCATCTCTGGTTTTATGGTGACTTTCATTAGCAACCATCTTATTATCATATTATTTTTGGTGAAATTTCAAGTTCTCCAATGAAGAAAAAAAAATATCTATGTGTGCATTCATGAAGTTAAACATAATCTCAACATCACATGGTTTGGGCCCTCCTTTGTCTGGTATCCAAGGTTTGTAACGTTTTAAAGGAAAGAATCAAACAAAATCAAACTGCAGTTTTCAGTTTTCACAATAAAGTAGTGTTGCGTGCCTTTTGCTTTATTTGATTTAAAAGGTGCTCGCTCATTATTGTCTTTGGTTATTAACGTTGTAGGGTGACAGAGTACGTGACAGATAAAGAGAAGTATGATAGTATCTGTTAGCTAGCATTGTGGATATAAGGTGGAGTTGTAACATTAATCAATGAAATTATATATTCTTCTCCTGTTTCGATCAATTCTCCATTTGCTTGGTAAGCCCTAATTAGACTTCGTAGTTGAGTCCTGTATTATTTGTGATATATAAACTACTTTAGTTTATTTTTGAAGGTGAAAAAATGGTTGTGGCTGAAAGAGAGATAACACTTTGAAGGTAAAAAAATGGAAGAATGAAAAAGGTATTGATCCTTGGAAACGCATTCGTCTTGATTTAGGTGAAATCACTATAGAATATGAATTTGTTTATTTTATGTCTGGAAACATATGGAAAACATGATATTTTTTTTAAAACTACACTTTGGAACATGGTCTTAACAATAAGAATTCCGGTCATTCTTTTATGGTGAATTTCATTAGCAACTGCATCTTATTATGATATTATTTGAAATTTCAAGGCCCCAATAATGAATATAATATATATATATATATATATATTGTAGAAAAGTATTTATATACAGGGTGTACATAGTTTACAAAGTTATCAGCGATTGTGAAATTATATAATTTGAAAGCAAGATATAATTGGAGTGATAAAGATTCTAATGATTTACTGTGTTAAATTGCTAATATGCAGATTTTTAATGATTTTTATTTTAATTTATATTTAATTAATGGTTATTAAGGATAGGTAGGTAATTTTGTTTGAATATCAGTAAAAAATGGGAGTTATTTTTGGAGTGCCCGTTCACATCCCGGATTTTTTGGGATTTATTTGAAACCATATCTCGGATCTTATCCGCTGTGAGAAATATGTTGCTTATTGAAGACAAATATATTATTTTTTTTGGATATATTTGAAATCGTATCTCTGAAATTCTCTCTTTTCTTTCACAGTCAAACTTGCAATTAATATTGGCGCATTCCGTTGTGCAAAATATATTGCTTATTGAGGACAAATATGTTGTTTATTTAGACAGATAATATTGCAACCACAAACTATTCTCTTCGATTTGTCTTTTTATATATATGTAATTATGTTACTTATTTATATCAACTATGTTGCTTATCAAGAACAAATATGTTACTTATTTAGGCAGACAATGTTGCTAAGTATGTTGCTTTTTTATGTGGACTGTGTTGCATATTGAAGATAATTATTTTGCTTATTTAAGTAGACAATGTTTCTAAGATAAGTGCAAATCTGTTGATTTAAATAGGTCATATGTCTTGTATATATGTATTTTTGTTGCTTTTGTATGTCAACCGTATTGCTTATTGATGACAAATATGTTTCTTAGACATTGTATATTAGTTGCTTACAAATATTACGTAATTTTGTTATGGTATTAGATGGTAAGATAACATCTATGTTGTTGTGTGTAACTTCCCTAATTTAATGGGATATGATTGATTGGTTCGGACTAATATATCCCCTTTATCAATTTATTTAGCTATTTTTATATATTTTTAAGCATATTTATTATTAGTCATTGAAATTGTCGATCTGTGGTCCAGATTTGGTCTTACGTATTTACCTAAGGCATTGGTCTCATATAATCTCTCTATCTTTCCTTCTCTCTCTCTCTCTATATATATATATATATATATTGTAGAAAAATAATTATATCTTGGGTTTACAGAGTTTACAAAGTTATCAGCTATTGTAAAATTATACAATTTGAAAGCAAGATACAATTGAAGTGATAAAGGTTTTAATAATTTACTATGTTTAATTGTTAATATGCTTCCAGATGGCAATGAATTACCTTGTTCTTCATATGATGCAAAAAAAAAGCTTGGTTGCATTGAGGTTGGATTATGAAAAAATTCATGCACGCCCGAACAATTGTATCTTATATCGGAAGTAGTATGTCAATTTTACTAGTTTTCCTACTTTTGGGATGTCGCGGTTGAAGACGGGTAAGAATTCCAAGGTAAATTTACTTGTTCTCCTACTTTCGATCAATGGCTTGAGAAGAAAGTGGGCTCGCACGCATAAATGGTTGGGCCAAATTTGTAGATTGTAGTGTAAAATCGCCGATTTGCCCCCTCTTGCGCAGCGATCTGAGCTTCGATCCAGTTTGTTTTGCTACTTTAAAATCAATTTTGTGAAGCCTTATCTTAATTTGACCATTTCCAAGCCTTATCTAAATTTTAACAATAATCGTTCATATTATTTTGCAAGTGGGTAGATTATTGTTATTAATTCAAATGTTTGTTCCTATTTTCTGAAAACAGAAAATCATATGCCTTATCTGAAGTCTAAAGAACTTGTGCAACATAATTTTCTGTTCCTAATTTTTTGCCTCATTCAAACGTGTGCTTTTTCCTTTTTTCTGAAAAATAATGCTTCCTGTTTTTTGGATGAAATCCGCTGGTAGTGGGTTTACAAATACCCCTCATATAGTTGCATTCGAAAGACTGAAAAACATCATTTTCCTTCTTTAATTTCTGCAACTTCCTAATTTGCTGGGTTACTAGAAATTTTCTGCCATCTTTTACCTATTGAATCTTGGGGGATTAGGAAAATAAATTCCTTAAGGACAGTGCTCCGAGCACGTCTCAGGTTTTCTTTTTTCTCAAATACAAAATTTGTTTACATCCATTCTTGGTGGTTGTTTTCAGACCTCAACTGCATATTATCCAAAAATCTTAAGGAATTTATGGACTTCGAAAACACTACTCCACTTACAATTGGCACTGATGCAACAACCTCTTTAGAAGCCAATGTCGCTACAGGAACTGCCCAGGCCAATGACACATCCTATGTGACAAATACCATCATTATTGTTCCATCACCAATGGCTTCACATCCTTCAACCTTCTCATATGCCAAGAATTTTCCTGATATCTCTAAAATAGAAATGTTCAGTGGACATATGCCAATAAGGTTTGCAGACAAGCGATAATTAGCACTCTGGCTAATGATTTGTTCGATGTGTACTGTTCTTATTCAGAAGCAAATGAAATTTATGAATCTTTACATCTCAAATTCACCGCTGAAGATGCTGGAAAAAAAGTTCATAATTGGGAACTACTATCGTTGGGAGATGACGGATGATAAGGATATCAAGATGCAAATCAATTAGTACCACAAGTTGTTAAAGGATCTGAAAGCTGAAAAGATCATACTGCAAGAAGAATTTGTTTCTGGGATTTTGATTGAGAAGCTACCTAAAACTTGGAATGACTACAAACAACAACTCAAGCATAAACACAAGCAATTGTCACTTGTGGACCTGATAACATATATCATCATCGAGGACACAAACTGGAGGGAACTTAAAGCCACAAAGGCGAAGGGGATAGCTTCAAAGGCAAATATAGTGCAAGGTAAGCTTTCTAACAAGCCTATTAAGATATTTAATCAACCTGATAACAAACCTAAAGTGAATCATCCCAATACTTTCAAGAAAAAAAGGGAACTGTTATGTTTGTGGAAAGCCAGTCACCATACACCGCAATGTAAACAAAGAAAGAAACCTACAAATTCCCAAAGCCAAATGCAAATTTGGTTGAAGGGGATGATGTAGTTCTTGATACTAAGTCAAATTAATCTCATGGCCGAGTGTGAAAGAATGGGTGGTAGACTCTGAGATGGCAAAATGACCCGCCCCGATCCGTGACCCGTGGCGGGTCGGGTCCGGGTATCACCTCCGCCCCGCCCGCCCGTGCTATTTTTTTAAATATATTTAATGTATATTTTTATGTATATTATATAAAATTATATATTTTTATGTATTTAATATATATTTAACATATATAATGACAAAGTTTATGAATAATATGTATTTATAATACAAAATATAATATTAAAAAATTATTATTAATATGAAATATAAGATAAAAATATAAAAAAATAAAAGAAATCGACACGGGCGACCACCGCCCCTATTGCCATCTCTAGTAGACTGCGGGGCTACCAGGCACATCTGTGCAAATAAAGAGGCTTTTGCATCCTACAATCTTGTGGGGGATGGAGAAGAACATGTGTATCTCGGGGATTCTCGAATGCACAAGTTCTTGGCAAAGGCACTCACATCCGCAAGAGCTTGCTCTTAATGATGTACTTCATGTGCCTAATATTAGGGCAAACTTAGTTTCCATTTCTCTGTTAGGAAAGGTTTGGGGGTTATAGTGTCATTTGAATCGACAAGATTGTAATGACGAAAAATTATGTCCTTGTGGGCAAAGGTTATTATGTCGGGGTCTTTTTGTCTTGAATGTTTCGATGTTATTAATAAAATTACTTCTTCTTATGCTTACTTGATTGATTCTATTGATGTATGGCATGCGAAATTATGACACGTTAGCGCTTCCTATATTTATAAAATGCGACTTCTTGGTTTAATTTTTGGTATTAATAATACTAGCTTTGAATAAATATGAAATATGTTGTGAAGCTATATTTAATCAAGAAATCATGCTTTTACTTCAACGAGAATCAATTACTTAGTCTAATTCATACCGATTTAGGTTATTTAAAATAAACCATGACTAGAAGTGGTAAAAATTATTATGTGACTTTTATGGATGATTATTCTAGATATGCTAAAGTATATTTACTTAGAAAAAAGATGAAGCCTATAACATGTTTCGTTTATATAAGTCCGAAGTTGAAAATTAGTTGAATAAAAAGATTAAAAGAGTTAGATCAGAGGTGGCGAATACATATTATTTAATGATTTTTGTGAACAACAAGGAATAATACATGAAATTACCCCTCCATATTCTCCTGAATCAAATGGTGTAGCAGAAAGGAAAAATAAGACTTTAAAAGAAATGATGAATGAAATGCTCATTAGTTCAGGTGCTGCTAATTATTTTTGGAGTGAAACTATTTTATCTGCATGTCACTTACAAAACAGAATACTTTATAAGAAAGCCGGTAAGATACCTTATGAATTATGGAAAGGCTATAAGTCTAACCTAAAATATTTAAAAGTGTGAGACTGTCTTGCTAAAGTTATGTTGCCTGATCATAAGAAGAGAAAATTAGGTTCTAAAACTTCTGATTGCCTATTTATTGGTTATGCTGACCATAGTGTTGCACATGGATTTCTTGTTATGAAAAGTGACGTGCTAGATGTTAATACAATTGTTGAAACAAAAAATGCTGAATTTTTTGAGCATATTTTAACTTTAAAAACTCAGACAATTTCTCGTGCACCTGTTGAATCTACTTCTGATGTTCCTATTGAACATAATATTGAGAACTCTTTTGAGGAGTTAAGAATTAGTAAAAGACAAAGAAAAGAAACTTCGTTTGGAAATGATTTTTATACATATCTTGTAGAAAATGACCCTTTAACATTTTTCGAAGTTGTTTTTTCTTCTGATTCTTTATACTGGAAAAAAGCCATCAAAACTGAAATTGATTCTATTGAACAAAATTAAACTTGGACTTTAGTTGATTTGCCACCTGGATCTAAGCCTATAGGTTACAAAAGGATTTTTAAGAAGAAATATTTTCCTGATGGAACTATTGAAAAATATAAAGCTAGATTGGTTGGAAAAAGTTTTACTCAAAATTAAAATGTGGATTATTTTGATACTTTTGCACCAAGAACTAGAATTTCTTCTATCCGAGTTTTGATTGTCTTGCTTCGTCCATAAACTTTTAATCACCAAATGGATGTAAAACTGTCTTTTTAAATGGTGATTTGGAAGAAGAGATTTATATGGTGCAACCGGGAAGGGTGTGTTGTTTCTGGAAAAGAAAACAAAGTTTGTAAATTACTTAAATCATTATATGGTTTAAAACAAACACCTAAGCAGTGACATAAGAAATTTGATCAACTTTTGAAATTTGATGGCTTTTTTCTGTTGAAGAGGATATATGTGTTTATACAAAACTTGTTAATAATGAATGTGTGATTATTTCTTTATGTGTGGATGACATGCTTATATTCGGTAGCAACCTTGATTTAATCTATAAAACCAAAGAGTTTCTTACTTCAAACTTTGATATTAAAGATATGGGTGAAGCAAGTGTGATATTGGGTATTAAAATCATAAGAAAAGATAATAACATTATGTTACCGCAAGAACATTATGTTGAGAAGCTTCTTAAGAACTTTAGATATTTCGATGTCAAACATGTGAGTACTCGTTATGATGCTAACACCCAATTAAAGAAAAATCTTGGTGATCATGTGGCTCAATCTGAGTATGCACAGATTATTGGAAGTCTATTGCATTTAATGAATTTTTCACGACCTGACATAACCTACGGTACGTGTCGATTGAGCAGATATACACATAATCCCAACCGTGATCATTGGACTGCTTTAGCCAGGCTAATGAAATATTTGAGAGGTACCATGAATTATGGCATTTTTTATAGTGGATTTTCCCATATTGGAGGGATTTAGTAATGTTAACTGGTTCTCTGATTCAGATGAGATAAAATCCCTAGTGGTTATATATTCACCCTTGGTGGGGGTCCAATTACTTGGAAGTCAGCTAAACAAACTATCATAGCAAAATATATTATGGAGTCTAAGTTTGTTGCATTAGAGTTAACTGGCAATGAGGCTGAGTGGTTGAAAAACTTTTTAGCAGATATTCCGTTGGGTTCAAAACCAACACATTCAATGTCTATGCATTGTGATTGTCAAGCAGCAATCGCAATTGCAAAAAACAAAACTTTTAATGTTAAAAACATACATATTCGTCTGAGACATGATGTGGTTAAACAACTATTAAAAGATGGAGTAATATCCATTGATTATGTGAAGTCATAAGTGAATTTGGCCGATTCTCTGACTAAACCTTTGGGAAGAAAATTAATTATTGAGACATCGATGTGAATGAGACTTAAGCCAATTGATAAATTAACAGTGACAGAAACCCAACCTTTGTGATTGGAGATCCAATGAATAAGGTTCATATGGGTAATAACAAGTCACTTGTTAATTCTGGTAGCACTAAAATTAATTGTCCCTTCCTATGGTGTGAGAAGTGCTAAATTGCAATTATGTGAGGATGAGTTACTAAAACTCTTAATGAATTTTATATCCTTTAAGGGTGGTATATTTAACTGCAAAATATACTTGATGAGATTCACCTATATGAGTGTGGAGTGGGGCCGCTCCTATGAGATTTTGGCATATCTCTAGAGCACTTATGAATACCAGGCATGCGCATGGCCTATTAGCGCAACACCGATTGAATGGCAAATGTTTTGAGAGGGTGTAATGTGACCGTGAGATTTTAACTTACAATAAAGAGTCTTTGGTTCATAGAAACTATAAGATTCACTAGAACTCTGTATTTTAAATCTTATCATTTAGGTCTGATTCATAGTCCAAAAGACACCAGATTCGATGCATTCTACCCTCGTTTTGTAACCCATCAAATTATTCCTTTTTATTCTTAATAAATCTTTTAAAACATATGGGGGATTGTTGTATTAGTTGAGAGTGTTTTAAAAGATTCTCTATCCCACGTAGGAACCAAAATGAAATTTTTATCACTTTATTGATAGAAAAGCTTGAATATGCTTGTAAAATGAGCTTGAGAAGAAAGTGGACTCGCGCGCATAAACAGTTGGGCCAAATTTATAGATTGTAGTGTAAAATCGTCGATTTGCACCTCCCTGCGTGCGGGCGATATGGGCTTGACCCGTTTTGTTTTGCCACTTTAAAATCAATTTTGTTAAGCCTTATCTTAATTTGACCATTTTCAAGCCTGATCTAAATTTTAATAATAATCGTTCCTATTATTTTGCAAGTGGGTAGATTACTCTTATTAATTCAAATGTTTGTTCCTATTTTATGAAAACAGAAAAATCTATTTCTTATCTGAAGTCTGCTGAACGTGTGCAACATAGTTTTGTGTTCCTGATTTTTCGCCTCATTCAAACATGTGCTTTTTCCTTCTTTTTTTTCTTTTTTGAAAATAATGCTTCCTATTATTTGGGTGAAATATGTTGGTAGTGGGTTTACAAATAACCCTCACATAGTGAGTTCGAAAGACTGAAAAACATCATCTTCCTTCTTCATTTTTTGCAACTTTCTAATTTGCTGGGTTACTAGAATTTTTCTGCCATTTTTTACCTGTTGAATCCTGGGGGGGTTATGGAAGTAAATTCCTTAAGGACATTGCTCCGACCACGCCTCGGGTTTTCCTTTTTCTCAAATACAAAATTTGTTTACCTCCATTCTTGGTTGTTGTTTTCAGACCTCTACTGCATATTATCCAACACTAACGTCATCTTTGTCATTCGTTGAGTTGCGTAATGGGGGCTTTTCCCCATGCCAGATCCATATTACATATGTTAAATCCATGTCGTTATAGTATAAATGCTATCTTATGGTAGTAACATGATGCTTTCTCATATTACCACAACTTGCACATGCAAGCTATTACGTTAGGATCAATAACATTTCGTACCGCAAATTGCAAGAAATCTTCTACTCTATTTGCATACTCATTTGACAACCTATTCTTTGACACCCATTCTTTGTACTAAACAAATCAATCAGCAATGAACCAAAACACACATGTATAACAATATGTCATGTTAATTGCTAATCTTCAAGATATTAACAAATACTGATAAAATTTCATTAATAATGGTTATGTATAATTTGTTATTGCTTAACAACCTGCCTAATCAGTTTCTGATATTAAAATGCAGGAAAATATTAATTTAGAGAGGAAAAGATATCAAGGGGTACCTGGGTGGGATAGGACAAAAAGAATTGGCTATTTAGTATCTGGACATACGTGAACAATTCACACAAAACTCCAACAGTGGTTGATAAAAATTAAACACACTTCTCTGTAATTGTTCACTGATATTAGAGTTTTAGAGGATATTACACTAAACCTCTTATACTATTTGCGTTTTTACACTTTGCCATATAAACTAATTTTTGATATATTTTATCATATGAATTATGTAAATTTTTCCACTTTGCCCTCTATGGACAATTTTGCCCCTAAACTTTTATTTTTATTAGGATAATTTCAATAGTTCATTGTGGTCATTGGGCCTATCATGTTATTATATATAAAATTAATATTTTCTTAAATTCATACATTGTTTAAACAAAATGTAGTTAGGTATTTTTAGTCGATTTATGGCATGCTCGTCACACGTACAATTTTATGACTACTCCTTACACTCAGCCTTAATAGGCATCGAAATGGTTCGTACCAACTCGACAAAAAAAAAAATTCAACAAAAACAAAATGGCCGCTAACTTTAGACATATGCGACCAATCTTAAGTATAAACCACTAAATTTAAAAAAAACATATATATATATATATATATATATATATAGGATTTGGTTCAAATGAGACCACCCTCCCTAGGTGAGACAGTGTGGACTCATCTTACCCATTGATCTAAAAAAATGAAGGGATGTGATTAATTCAGTTTTTTTAATTATTTCCTAATTTTCGCTGATTTTAAGGGTAAGATTGTAATTTTGTAATTCAAATTAGTGGTCCCAGTTTTTATGGACCAAAATTGACACTTTCGCGATTTTGTGTGGCGGAATTTAAGGAACTGCATTTCTTTCCAAATATTTTTATTTACAAAGATAGTTAGTGTTCTTCTACTTTGCATAATTAGACATCAAATAATGCATATTTAGTTATTTTGTTGGCACTCGTTTTAAAAATAAGACATAATTGAATATAACATACGCATATGTAGTTATACTACACTCGCATAAATAGTTCAATATAATGTATATTTAATTATGAAAATGGGATGTTGCTTTTGGAAATTATAAAATGGGATGTTACATAATGTCTCGCATATTTAGTTATTCCACAATGCATAGATAGTTTCTAGATAATACATAGTTAGTTGATTTTGTTGCATAGTTTATGACGTCTTGCATAGTTGGATATACTGTACTACATATTAGTTTTTTTATGCTGCATAGATAGTTTTCAAATAATGCATATTTAGTTGAGTTTTGTTGCATATTTACTTTTCGAACTCACCGTCGTTATTTCTCTCGTAATATTGCACCGATTTTTCTTGTTTTTTCTCTCAATTTTCATAAACTGTAATTTTCGAGTTCTTCACGCTTTTCTTTATTTGCGTTAATGGAGGAATGAGAGAGAGAGAGAGAGAGAGAGAGAGAGAGAGAGACGTAAGATTGGGGAAATTGAGAGATGTATGAGAGAGAAAGAGATTTGATCCATTTTTGTAACTAACTTGTTATGTTATTTTACCCTACTACCCTTATATTGATTAAATTAATATTTTAATATTTTTTTTCCATTAAATCATACCCATTGATTAATAGTGGGGGATGGTTGAGATTAGTCCATTGTGTCTCACCTAGAGACATGATCTCACTTGATCCTCCCCATATATATATATATATATATATATATTAATATATATATAATTTTAGTCAATCAGCGATGAAAATATTCGTCACTAAATTGGAATACTCAACTACATTCTAGTCAAATAATGTATGAATTTAAGAGATTATTATTTTTTTATTCAAAAGCATGATGGGTTGGATATGATCGTAATAAACTATTTTATTATTTAAGAAAAAGAAAATATGAAGGGTAAAACTGTCCATATAGGGCAAGATGGAAATATTTATATAGTTCATATGGTAAAGTGTAACAAAAAATAGTTTATATGGTAAAGTGTAAAAACGCGAATAATATAGGGGGTTTAGTGTAATTTCTCTAGAGTATATACTACTTTCCATTCATTGATTTCATATTACTAATGGTTAATTATCATCTTGTTATAGATCCATAACTACTTGAAAATAAGTTTGGTGCAACATATCATGCATTCTTTGGTGTCAAAAAGCAGAAATATGAAAGGGGATAAAAGATTAAAAAGCATGCACAATACTATCAAAATTTAGTTAGTTAAAATTTAAAAAGACACTAAATCTATCATAATCAGATATATCAGAAACTAAATAGTACATAATCAGACACACACAAATGCAATAATCTGGAAAAGGAAAACATGTAAACTACCAAAATAAATAAGCTCATGAGAATTGGGGAAAAAAAAAATTTATCAATAGAATTATCTCTTTTCATAAATTACAGCCTATGGTATTTTCATGTTTCTTTTGTTGATAACTGGTGGTAATTATGTGTTCATTTATGGGCGGTGTTTATGACTGGAATGTTTTGTTGAAATGGTATTGCTGGTGGGTTTCTTAGTGTAGCCAGGGTATGATTTTTTGTACTTATAATGATTAATGAAAATGTCTTAGGATAATCTTTGTTTGAGCTACTAATTGACACTAAGATGATAGACTGAACATGTAGAGATTTTATATATGCAAGACCATGAAATTGGGGCAGTCAATTTTTTTCACAAAAAATCCTGTCAGACCGTCTAACGGGTCTGACATGTTAGACGGATCTGACCCGCGGATCCGGTGGTATTTCCGTAATATTAGCAGTGATGTTTTAGTAGTTTCAAGGACCACCAAGATTAATGATCATGAAAAAAGTATTAGTCGTCCTTCTAAAAAGTATTAGCAGTTCTTCTGAAATGTATTAGTAGTTCTCTGAATAATATTTTAGTATTTCTCTTTAATATACTCCCGAAATGTATTAGCAGTCCCTCAAAAAAGTATTAGTAGTTTCTCGAAAAAGTATTAGTAGTTCACCTGCAGTATTTTTAGTAGTTTCCTTGAATATAATTAATTTTTTCTCCCGAAATGTATTAATGTACTTCCGAAAAGTATTAGTCATCTTCTAAAAAGTATTAGCAAATTCTTCAAAATGTATTAGTAGTTCCCTCAAGAGTATTTTAGTATTTCCCATGAATATACTCCTAAATGTATTAGCAAATTCCTTATAAAAGTATTAGTAGTTCATCGAAAAAGTATTAGTAGTTCCCTGGAGAGTATTTTAGTACTTTCCCTGAATATAATTAAATTTTTCTCCCGAAATGTATTAGTTGTCCATCGGAAAAGTATTAGTAGTTTCACGAAAAAAGTATTAGTAGTTTTCCCCTTAAATGTTATTAGTAATTTCCCTGAATAACATCAGTTTTTCCAATAAAAAGTATTAGTAGCCCCACATAAAAGTATTAGATGCTACCCTAAAAAGTATTATTAATTTCTATTTTGTCCTCAATAAAAAAGTGCAGAGGCATTATTTTTATTTATTTGATTCTTTATTTAATTTTCTACATATTCTTCCCCTCCAACTCCTCTCAATTTCGTCCTCTTCAACCACCCACACTCATATGTTGCTAAAGAAAAATACTAATTGAAGGTCCACATCGTGATGCCACAAGAACATACAACATACAGACTCCATTACAACAAGTACAATAACTTGCGAAAATATCTCCCAATGCTTGATCGCAGATTCACAATGTTTTATCCGGCAAGATGTGCTTGTTACTCCATTCCTCGCCGTCGGAGCATATGCACTCCGCTCGGCGTTGGCCAAGGTGAAGGAGAAGCCGCCTTCGGAGGGAGATCCAACAGCTTGGCAGACTACGAAGCAGGTGGATGTGAGTTCACGGGATGCGGTGGATGCTGGAGCATTTCTTTTAAAGATCCGGGTTGGATTTGGAGGATTCGTCTAACGGACTTAGATCCGTTAGACCGTCTAACAGGAGACTACCTCAATTTTTTTAGTTGTCAACTTTGTGTTTATGAAGGTTGTTAGTGTTGCATAATTTCATACTCACTCATATTCAACAAAAGTGACATTTTAGGAAAAGCCAAATATTAAGGACTGTGTAAAAATATCCAACACACCCTTAATTAATCATCATTGATGGTTTGGAACAAAACAAATTTATACATTAATGTTAGTTGGAAATGATACATTTAAGGGTAGTTTAGGAAAAATATTTTTTCACCAGTCTTGAAAATGTCAAAATACCTATCTTTTTGAAGATTTTTTTTATGTGTTTTCATTTATTTTGAATACGAGGGATTATATTTTTTAGAAAATTTTTATATTTAAAAAAATACATTTTTAATTATATTTATACACTTAAAAAAAGAAGTTAAATGTATGTATCTGTTTGAATCTTCATTTAACCCGCTTCTAAAATTTGATAACTGTACGTTAGTTCAAACCGGGCCCACTCACTCTCCCCCACCGCCATTTCCGAAAATTAGTTTTAGTGGTACTGTGAACTATAGTGGCGGGAGCTTAAAATTTGAAGGAAAAACCGCCAAAAAAGTGAGGCTTCGCGCCAATCTTCGAAAGCTCGGCATCTTCTCCAAATCGAATACAAGCGAAATCCATCACACATAAAAACGAAAGGTTGCAGCTTTCAGATCCCTCCAAATACCCAAATAGAAAAACAGGAAAAGAAAGCAGGAAAAAAATAGCAATGTCAGAGACCCAGAACGCTGCAAGGTTGCTTAATCCTTGGGTTTTTCATTTCCAGAAGCTTGGACTCGAGCTCAAATGTCCCCTCTGGTAAGATCTGAAGTGCAATTTTGACTTTCTCCCTGTTTGTAAAGTTTGTAATTACAGTGCCCTAATCTTTGGATTTTGTAATTTATTTATTTTTTTAGTTTGAACTTGATGAATAAGCCCGTTCTGCTACCTTGCAATCACATTTTATGCAAGTAAGTTGCACCTTTCTTTTATGTAAATTTAATTGTCCCTTGATCTGTATGGATGGATTTCCCCCAAACTTTATTTATTAATTTTTAGTTTCTTATGTCCTGCTTTCATTGATGTAGTTTCTGTGTCCCGGCATCGTCCCAATTTAGCACCCAGTGTCCGACATGCCTTCAGCATTTTTCCGATGAAGGTACTTTGTATTGGCCGATTTATTCTTTCCAAACCTTTAGAGCTGTTTATACAGTTCAATGCCTAATTTCTTGTTTAGGTTTCTGATTGTCAAGTCAAACCATTGACTGTAAACTTTTGATGCTTTTGCTTTAGAAATCAGACCAGCTTCGTACTTGGAGAACATTGTTGCCATTTACAAAAGTTTGGATGCTACTTTCAACTCTGCTATCTTGCCACTTTTATCTACTGGTAAGTGGTAACACAGAGATACACACACAAAATCTTTTTCATGGTAGTCTTGAGATAAATTTGTGCTAATGTAGCTAATTTAATTGCTACCCTAGATTCTGGAACCCCAGTTTCAATCTCAACTTCAGTTGACCAATTGAGAAAGAAACCAAGTGAGAAAATACCCAAGGGGCCGACTAATCATACTGATGATTTGCAAATTAACTGTGTTGCAAGTGGGATTGAGCCAACTAAGTGTCCTGTGCCCGAAGAGTTAGATGTGAATCATGCTCCAGAAATGTCACCTGGCAGCTCTCCCTCCTCTGTTGATGATGCCAAAGATGCCGAAGCTCACAAAAATGAACCAGGCAGCAGAAGTAGGGTAAGATTCAAGGCTTTAATTTTGAGAAATGTAAGTGAAAGTAGTGTGCTTATCCTGGATATATACACACCCACATTCATAAGTATATACACACATATTTGTTGTGTTGTATAATTGGTGGAGAACAATCCTATATTGGCCAGTTGGCTGTGAGGAAAATAATTAATTGCATAATTTGTCTGCATTCTTGCTTATCTGATGTTAACCCACTACTTATCTGATGAATATTCAAGTACAAAAATTTTATAGTCTTGCATTCAACATGTTTGCGTAAACATGGAGTGGACCATATTATCACATCATTTTGACATACGTGGGCATATGATTCAACTGCTAGCTGTTTTATCATTCATTAGAATATTGAGCAGTCAATTTACACCATTTGCCTACTTTTGTAAATTGACGTGGTACTATAATCTATATGATTCCATCTCTATTCTTGATATTATAGCTCATGTCTGCAGGGAACAGAAATTCATAGACTCAAGAAATCTTTTGGAGATAATTTAGGTGCAGCAGCAGGTGGAATGGATGACAAAGATGTATTTCATACAAGGGAACCTAAGAGACAAAAGAAGCTGAACTATGGATTACCTGATACAGTTTTGCAAAGACATGGATACAACCAGCAAATAGTTTATCATCCTGTTCAAGCTGCAGTTTCCAACTATAACGAGGCACACAAATCTAAGGAAGACATGTCTGTCATGTCTTCAACAGCACCCTGTGTTGCATCATATGTGAATGGGAGTGTTTGTGCATTTTGCCATTCTTCTAAGATAACAGAAGTAATTTTCTGACTAAGATTTTGTCACTCATTTTCCTCATATAAGTTGTTACAGTTAATTTTATTTTCATAAACTTTTTGTGAGAGATTGGACTCTAACTGTCTTTGAGGCTTAAAATTTAGTTTCATATGTTAATTGGTGTTATAGGGGACTGGACCACTGCTGCACTATGCAGATGGAAAAGAGGTAGCAAGAGGTGAAACTGCTTCTTCCAAGGCCATTCCTGTCCACAGTAAATGCATAGAATGGTATGAGATTTGTCTGCATCACCTTATATTCTGCTAAATTTTGATTTTGGACTTACTACCTCAATAAGAAAAGAGCAATAAATATGTGAAGTTGATTCTTACGTTATAATATTTCTGGGTAGACATAATCAATTTCATCGCTGTCAAGGCATTAATATTCTTGCTTCTAGGTTTAATTGTTCAAACCAATATAAAAATTTGTTTTCCATCTCTGAAATATCTCGTTGCACAATCATTTGCTGGTATCTTTAATATGCTTTTCAAGGGTCTGAGTCTTGATGGACAAATTTCTTTGGCTCTTTTTGGCTTAGGCTTTTGTTTACTTTCTTTCCTTTAGATTTTACATTTCAGAGATTTGCATTGCAGATAATTCTTTCAAATGCTAACAGATGTTGACATTATCTGCAAATTATAATGCAACTAATTCTTGTAAGACACAAATAAGGTGACCAGGAGCTAATATATGTATTCTTGAGTTTTGATTTCAGGACTCCTAAAGTTTATTTTGTTGGAGAAACGATTAAGAATTTGGAGTCTGAACTGGCGAGAGCTTCCAAGCTCAAGTGCACTAGCTGTGGGTTAAAGGGAGCAGCACTTGGCTGCTTTGCAAAGTCCTGCAGGAGAAGTTACCACGTGCCTTGTGCTGTGGAAATCCCTGACTGTAGATGGGATTGTGTAAGTTTGCTAAATAAATCCTTCTAATGTTTGTTTCTGGTTCTGTTTTCAAGCTGACCCATTCTCCTAGCCTGAACCCACTTTAATCATTTGGTTTCGCAGGATGACTTTGTAATGCTATGCCCTATTCACAAATCGATTAAATTTCCAAGCGAAAAGTCCAACTCCAGAAAGCATCACAGTGAACAAAAGTGTTCGTTACCCAGTCAAATGTATGGAGGTTTTATGATCATTATTTTGTATTTCTTATTCATCACATGGTACAAATATTAGACCAATAGCTTGTTTTTGACATAATTATATAATTTCTTGGTTGCAAGCCTTAACATTTCATTCATTAGATTTACGCCTGGGATTTGATTAAGCTCTAATTTACTCATTTCAATCAAGCTGGGGGACAAAAAATGTGTTCTCCTGAACTATTTATGCAAGAGACTAGTGCCTTTAACACCATTTGGAAAATTTTCATTAGCATTTATGCAGAATTTACCTGCTAACTCTTGCTAAGGTGACATTCACAAACATTGGCTTCATCACAAAGTTTAGCAAGATATTATAATTTTTTTTAATTTCTAAAGAATAATTAATGTATGTCAACCATAGGTATAGGATATTTAGATTGGTTTTCTTATTCATAGCACACAAGTAAACTTGTGTGAATGGGCTAGTTGGGAGCAGTTAGAGAAGTTAAGTGTGAATTCTAATCTTTTTCTATTGTCTTGAACCCAGCGTCTCTGAACAATCGAACTTTTGGGCAACCTCCCCTAATGGGCCTCAAGAATGGGCTTTGTGTGGATCTGCTCTGTCTTCAAAAGAGAAGGTTGGTTTCTATTTCATATTGTTTTATTCCCTGATTCACATCAGACTTTTTAGATGCTTGGAGGTTACATTATGTTATGTTATGTTATTTGTTTGGACAAATATGCACACTAATCTATCATGCTACATATTCAAGCAACTAATTTCCTATTTTTGATTTCTGGCACTCAGTGTTTGTTGGTCAAGTTTGCTACAATTAGTGGTGCCACGGTGTTCAAGTTCTGGAATCCAAATGTCACCCATGTGATTGCAGCCACAGATTCAAATGGTGCATGCAGTAGAACTCTGAAAGTTCTCATGGCGATTTTGAATGGAAGATGGATCCTTACTATGGATTGTAAGCTCTATAATATATGCTTTTATGATTTCACTATCTCCTTACTTTGAACTTCCATATATCTATATATTTTGATTGTGGAGGGTATGGAACCTTCTTTGAATTGCTTTTGTGGAATCCACATAATGATTTGCAACAAATCTTTTCTTCTTTAGGGATAAAAGCTTGCGTCCGAAGCAAATTGTCCTGTGAATGAAGAACCTTATGAAGTTAATCTAGACAATCATGGTTGTTGTGGTGGCCCAAGAACTGGCAGATTAAGGGCTTCAAATAATGTGAGAATTATTATCTTCTGTTGACAATGTCGTAAATAAACTTATGTAGTTACATATGTAGTCTGGACAACAAAAAGATTCTTGTGATGATGTAAATCTATAGATTCATTCCACCATATCCTTTAACTGTTCTGGTATCTGATAAAAATAGACTTAAGGTACAATTCACTTAGCATCAGCATTATCATTTTTTGGAATGAATACTGACAAATCAACTTAACTATTCACTCTACTTTTTCTTGAAAAACTTGTTTTGTTGGTCAGATGTGATCTAAACTAGAAATATGGCATTTTGACCTTTTATTTTTGCTTCCTTTTTTGTTGCACAGGCTCCAAAGCTTTTCGATGGTTTGAGCTTTTATTTTAGCGGGGACTTTGTTCCATCTTACAAGAGTGATCTCTTAGATTTAGTTCGAGTTGGTGGAGGAACCGTTATCGAGTGCATGGAGCAGATGGTCGAACAAAGACACGATCAACAACCGATCTCTACAACGTTTGTCGTTTACAATAATGATTACCCTCAAGGATGTGCGGCAAAAGAAGCAAGTTCTTTTGTATTCAAGAGATTAGCAGAAGCCGAGGATGTGTGCAAAGACATTGATGCTCAGGTCATTCCGCATACATGGATCTTGGAATCGATAGCTGCATGTCGGGTTTTGCCCCATCCTTTTGCCTAATTGTGCTATTTGTTGCCGACAAATTGATTTTTTAATAAGTTGAGAGGAGTGGTTTTTGATTTTTCCGATGATGGGAAGGAAGAAATCCATCTTTCCGAGGATTCCTAATGCTTTACGTCCCCATAAGAGAGTTCCTTCAAACCCCAATTTTTCATAGTATCACCATCACGCTGTGATCACAAAAACTCTATTTTTTAAATAGTACAAGTCCTGTTAATTGGGTGTAGTATTTATTATTCATGTCTTGCTTAGTGTGTTGATGCATTACAAGAGTCTCACTTATCAAAAAATAGGATATATTAATGATTGATGTTCCATAAGTGTAAACTTGTCCGACGTTCTACTATTACAATTAATTTGTTATATTGATTCTTTGAATTTTGACAACACCAAAGATTTGACACGACCTAGTTTGCTCCTTGCTCTACTCATGGCTTGGGATGAATCTAGCAATTTTTTATAACGGGATACTAAATAAATACAATTATAAATTGTATAAAAATTGGAGCATAATTTTTTGACCTAATTAATACATAAATTAACAAAACTAATAATAATAAATAAAGTTATGGGGCACATGTCCCTGGGGTTTGTAGCTCAGTTTATGCTGACGGCAGATTGGTGAAGAAATAGGAAGACCAACTTTTTGCTATAGTACTAACGATATGATTGGTAATTAGTACGAATGAATTGAATTTGATAGAAATGGAATGAAAGAAATGGGAAGAGCAATTTCCTCCTATATTACTAACCACTGTTTTAAATATTGTATTACAATATAAAAAATAATAAAAATGTGTAGAAATAAGAACTGGTAAATATTTGGTATTCATTATTTTTAGTAGCCAACTTTCTTTAAATAATCATTTTTTAAAATGATATAAAAAATAGAACTATGTAAAATTATATTTCAAAATATGTGTGCATACTACATTAATCATTATACATATTTTTTTCTTTTTTGAAAAAATTAATATTTTTTTCCGTTTTTGATCCGTTTTTAAAATATAATATATCAAACTAATCATTTTTTATGATCTTCAGTTTAACACCTATATTGCATATATAAATAATAAAAATATAACAAATTAAAATATATAAGAAACATAATTAAAAAAATTATCGAACAAATATTGTAGCTTTTTGGTTAAATATAAATTAATAACGAATAATGATTAATTAATATAAAAACCGATGCAATAATAATCGTGGTTAAATATGAAAAAATTAAATTTAAAATACATAATCTTCAAAATATAAAATATATCAAACGAAATAAAAGAAATTAAAAGCATTCAATTGGTTTATAAAACTATTTTTCTTAAATATTCTCAATGGTTATGCTATATATGTGTGTGTATGTGTATGTGTTGACGTCGCTCATATTCATTCTTACACAATTCACTTAGATATCAGAAATTATCTTACGAGCAATTAACTTTCAAAACTCAAAAAACAAAAAAAAAAGCTTCCACATGTTGACCATAATCAAGGACTTGAGAATGACAAAAACGCAATAAGCTATAAGCTTTATGAGAAGACAATGTACAATGACAAAATATAAAAATATCGTAAGGCTCCAGAGCAATTCCAACGGCGCAAAATCAAAGGTGGGTGCAACTTTCAAACATGTTTTAGGCTTGTCTGCATTATAAGATTGAAATGTTAGTTCATACTATAAATGAGCCACTAATTAAAGTCCATTCTCAAGTAGGGGTGGTCAAATAAAACCGAAATTGGATTTCAAATTGAAATCGGAACCGTGGTCAACGGTTCCTAAACCGTAATAGTGGTCAATGGTTCCAAAACCAGAACCGGAACCGTGTAGGCCAATTCCAGTTCCAGTTCCTAGGTCTCAAAAATCGTGGAACCGACGGTTTTAGAACCGTGATGAAACCATTTTTTTAAGGTTAAAACCAGCAATTCTATTTTGGTAAATACATGCTATAAGAAATATTAAATGTTTATTATGATGTTTTATTTCCGTAACTACATTAGACACATTTTAGACCAAATGTTGTGCTTAACCACGTGAACTTTGATTCTTCTATACTCTAATAGTATATATAGATAGTTTAATATTATTATTATTAATATTAAGTATAAAACTTTATTGAATATTAAGTCCAAGCCTTTTTCTTTATTTTTTTTTTTTTTTAATCGAAATTGATAAACTATTTTAAGAAATCAAAAATCATCAAAAGATAAACAAATGGTTCCTAAGTTAAAACCAGAACCGGAACCATAGAGGAACCGGTTCCAAACCGAACCGAACAGCGAGGGGCAATGGTTTCGGTTCCTCCAAAACGAAGAACCGGAACCAACGGTTTTGGAACCGAAACCATAGCCTTCAACCGCCACCCCTATTCTTAAGGCCCACCACACTCGATATCATATTATTTCTCAATTCAATGTGTACTTTTTTTATATTTTCAATATCGTAAAATTCCTAATCCAATATCTAGAGCATCTCCAAGGATTTCTCTAAACAAAGTGTGAGCTTTACATTATTTTAGAGGAAAATTTAGAGGAACTCAACATTAATTTCCAACGGTCCACTCTAAATTTTACTCAAAATTGGAATATTTCATTTTGATTTTTGTTATATTGAAATTAAATACTTTTTGTCAAATTATAATTTAATATATATATATATATTTATGTCTAATACAATAATATATATAAGAATTTGATTATAAATATAACAATTTACACTAAAATCTTAATTAACAAAAAACATGATAATTAGATATTAACTTTAAAATTATTTTAATAAGTTGATGGAGATACAAAACATTTATACATAATTTAAGAGAAAATGACAAAACATGACATTTAAAAATATCAAAAAAAGAAAGAAAAATTGAGGTGTGAACAATGACCATCTACATTAAGAGGCGTAGTGTTCACTCACCCTATTTTAGAGTGAGAAATAACGTAGGGTTGTAGAAGATTTTTCCCTTCAAATTGGCGTCTATCCCTATTCTGAAGGACGATTGGAGATGCTCGAATGTCTAGGGGTGAGCATAGTTCGGTTAACCGACTACACTGAATCGAAATCGAAAGTTCGATCCAAATCGAAACTGAACCAAACAATTCAGTTCGGTGTTCAGTTATTATTTAAAAAAATTTGGTTTTTGGTTTCGGTTTATGTGTAGGGGTCGGTGATCAACCAAACCGAAAACCAACATTTTTATATTTTTTTCTATTTTTTAATTAAATATAGGCTGAAAGGCCGAAAGAAAGGTGGGAATAGTCAAGTATGGTCAGGGTGACCCGATTTTAATACAAATTTGGCCCTTGACTTCTTAAGTCATATTAAAAAAAAAAAAAGATTTCATTCATTTCTTAAAATTCTCTCTCTATCCCTTTCTCTCCCAAACAAATAGACCGTTGTCTTCACTATACTCAAAAATTCAAATTTTCTTGTCAAAAAAATGGGAAAACGACTTAATCAACCGAAAATTTGTAAGAAACCGAAGTTCATCATCCATAGTTGTTCGTACATCAAGTTTTAGGGTTTTCTCAACCAAAATCGCCGATTTTGACGTAAATGGAACCATTGAGGTATTAATTGATTTATTATCATTATTTGTGTTTTTCTTGTTCTAATAGCCATGGAGGAAAGCTTTTGAATTGATTTGGTTACAAATAGATAGGTTTGGTAAAGATTCGAGCAAAACGACCGAGTCGTTTATAAAACGCGACTCGAGTCGTTTAAGTTTTGAAATCGTGTGGAAGCCTTATGGACATTCAAGTTTTGATAATAGTTAATGGGAAGAAAAAGTGTAGTTCACCACTATTTGAATCTCCTTTTGTTCATGGTCTTATATTTTAACATTCAATTTCTACCTGACAGCAACTTATCAATTTGTTTATTGCTCAACTTATTCTGATTTTTCATATTTAATGATAGATTCAGGTTGTGACTTGGAGTGACGAAGTATGACTTGTCTTATGATGGAAGTTTTTATTACGAGACATTATTTATATTGGATTCAATGGAAAGACTGATGCTATCTTTTATTGATAAAGGCGCATAAACGACTCGAGTTGTTTAGAGTCGTTTTATAAATAACTCGAGTTGTTTTTTGTTCAATCGACTCAAGACTCGGGTCGTTTACAAAATAGTTGGGATTGTTTATACACTAGTTTAAAATACCAACAAACGACTCAAAACGACTAGAGTCGTTTATAAAAGATTGAAGTCATTTTTCTAACACAATGTATTTTTTTTTGTAAGTTTATTAGTTCATGTTTAAATTTTGTTCTTATGTAATTTTTTCTCCTAATAAGCATGGGAAAAGCTTTTAAATTAATTTGGGTGCGAATATATGATTTTGGTAAAGATTTCGGCATAGACGACTCTAGTTGTTTATAAACAACCCAAGTCGTTTTTTGCTTAATACAAATTTAAATTATAACAAAAAACAACTCTAGTCATTTTTTAAACAATTGTAGTTGTTTTGTAAACAACTCCAGTCGTTTTGTAAACAATTGTAGTCGTTTATAAAAGACTCAAGTCGTTTTGTTTTTTACATAATGTATTTTTTTGTAAGTTTATTAGTTTTGTCTAAATTATGCTCTTATGTAATTTCAGAATAAAATATGCTATTAAACGTGAGGATTGGTTTGACTCTAAAGTTTCGGTTCGAAGCACTTTGGCAAAATTTGGGATGATGTATGATCATTTGAATGATGAATATAAAGAGATGCTTTTGAAATCTTGTTTTGGCAACTTTCATTATTTGAACGATGGAATTCAAATGTCTGGGAAACTCTTACATAGTTTGATGTTGCGGAGGATTGCTTTTGATGATAAATTAGCCGATAATGAGGTAGATGAGATTTTGTTCTCATTTGATGGGGAAAATGATGTTTGTTTTTCGTATAAGATTTCATTCTCATTACAGACTTAATTATGGTAATGAGGAGGAGTTTAGAAATAATTTGCCCGGTAAAATAGGCTAGCGAATGAATATTTTAACAAATTTGGGCATGTGATGTTGAAGATCTAGAAGCGGTATTTAATGAGGTGGAGGATTTGGAGGATAAGTATAAACTTGGATTAATACTTATTTATGAGCGCATATTGAGAGCCAAGGAAATAGGTACATCTATTGAGATGGATGTGTTAAATATAGTTGATAATCTTGAATTATTCAACAAATATCCGTAAGCGTAAGATGTTTCACATTCACCGCTCATGGGTATCGGAGAGAGTTTTCTAAAGCAACAGTCAATATTCCTTATGGGGTTTCATTAGCTCTACGGGTAAATAAATTATTGAACTTGTCATATCTTTTCTCAAGTTTTAGTTTATATCTATGGATTTTTTTTTGTAATTATAAATTGTTGTCCAAGTAATCTTTTACTAACTTGTTACTTATATGTATTTTTTCTTTTAAGGTGTGGGCATTTGAGACGATTCCGAGCATCACAAGTTTATTTCAAACGTCTATGACTAATGAAATATTCCAAGGATGTTGCGATGGAACTCAAACGTTAAACTTGGACTCAAAAAGTATTTCTGGATATTGGATTCACCGAATGTGAGTATTTTAATTTTTAAACAACTTGTCTATTTTTACTTAATTTGAATATCTAAATATTTATTGATAAAAATATTTCTTAAGTGATTTTTACGTTCGCACAAAAATTATCTCTTACACCGAGGAAAAAATTATTGGACTGCATGCGTTTTTTTTGATACGACAAAGTGAGGGCACCCAATCGATGAGGCGGAAGGTGTCACTTGATGGTGATTTTGGCGATACACAAGGAACATCCATCCAAGAAGTAAGAAATTTTAAATTTTTAAAATGTACTTTGCAATTCATTTATGTCATAGATGAAATTAAATTATAATTTGTGTTTTTTTTCTTGTAGGATGTGCATAGACCTCCTTCTACGCAACATCGATCTACTTATGCTAGTCCTATCAATTTAAAACGTCTTTTAAATGCTATTTTGTCAATGGATAGAAGATTAGGTGGGAATATAGATGTATTGGAGCAAAAAATGAATGCACTAGATCGGAAAATGGAGATCATCTTACATATGAGGCCAAATGAAGAGACGGATGCAACGAGCCCATTTTGGCGTGATGAGGTATATAAGAGAACAATGTTTAAAATTTTGAATTGCACATTTTAATTCGTGTATTTTTCATTAAGTGACATTGAGTTATGATTTGCATTTTTCTTTGTAGGTTATGCATCATCCTCCTTCTCCGACGGTTGTTGATGAGCAGTTCGATAAGGGAGCCCCGACGGTTGCTGATGAGCAGTTTGACGAGAGAGCCCGGGATGTTCCAGTTAAGGTGGTTGAAAAGGGGGCACATGTTGCTCCAACTGAGATGGTTGACAAGGGAGCCCCGATTGTCCCTAATGAACATAATGATTCAAGTCGTTTTGTTTTTTACACAATCTCACTAATTATCCAATCTTACAAAAAAAACTTCTAGTCTGTAAAAACACATGTGCAAGTATAAACACTAACTAATCTTGTGATTGTCTCTCAACCATTGGCCTTTGATATCGACTGGGTAAGCTTTGTTGTGGTCTCGATGCTCCACATCTACTTGCATTTGATTCTTTTAGCAAACTCTCCAAATTGAAGGAATTCTTGTTGTTCTACGACGGCCAACTTGTTGTCGGACAAGGGGTGGCAATACATTTATATTCTTAATATTTTCAGAACTTGCCATTCTATTTTGTTAGGTGTTGGTATTATACTACATGCATATGCGGCTCTCCAAAAGTCAACAAAGATAGTAATGAGAGCATAAGTTGTAAGTCAAAATGTCTTTATTCGTCACTTTGCTATCGCGTGCTCGCATGGAAAATAATCTAATTGAAACTTCTACATGTGCAAGTGTTTTCAACAAAATTAACAATATAGTTCATGGTGCTGCCTCCCCTCACTGCATAGATCAATCGATCAATCGGCCGAGTCAAATCTCTTCGCCATGTCATATTGTTTGAGCATTTTTAGTTCCATTGTAGGAGTTAAACGACTTGTGCAATTTTGTGCATTTTGACCCCTCTCAAAGAACCATTTTTGTAGCTTATTTCCTATACTCTCAATCAATGGGAGTATTGGACCTTGTCATTCCTTTTTGAACAATGAATTCAAATGACTCGCATTGTTTGAGGTCATAATATTATAGCGGTTCCCTGAAAATGTGACCTTGCCCATGTCTCAAAAATCGTACCATTAAGATACCACCAACCCTTTGTCTCATCGCATTTCGATTTGATCCATGAAATTTCCAAACTCCTCATTAGTATAAGCTTCACGCTTTCATAAAAAGTGAGACTCAGTATTGGCATTTCGAAAGTTACAGTCTCAAGTTTCCTTTTATGTGATAGATGCAATGACCGTGACGGGCATTATGATAAACATCTCGCACTGCATTGATGAGACTTCTATGACAGTCAGATATAACAACAAGATCTTCCCTATCACCTGTTATTTCTTTCAGTTTTGAAAAAAACCAATGCCATGAAACATCATTCTCGGAATCAACAATGCCCCAAGCAAGAGGATATATCTGCATATTTGCATCCTGACATGTAGCAACAATCAACGTACCTCTATACTTTGCAGTCAAGAATGTGCCATCTACAATAAGAACCGGTCGCATTGACGAGTGAAATCCACGAATGCAAGGCCCAAATGCTAAAAAAGGTACTTGAAGCGGTTATCGTCATCAAGATCTAAATAGTACACAGTATCGGGATTGACAAGGGCCAAATTGTGGAGATATGCGGGTAAACTAGTATAACTATCCTTAGGCGAACTGCGTATAAGTTCTAAAGCAACTTCTCTACACCTCCTTGCCTTTTGATAACTCATTTGTATGCCAAAGTCATGATGAATGTCATTCATGAGATTTGTTGATCTGTACGTGGTGTTGGGATCTTTCAACTTATCCATGACATGTTTCCCTATGATCCGCATTGTTGCTTGCCTATGATCATTGCAGCCATACTTATAGAGCAAGTATGTTCATGTGTATATTTTTGAATCTAAAAAAGTGACTTTCATTGAACTTTGTTGCCCGCAAACGCCATTTGCAATTCTCATCGATGCATACAACCACACACCTCTTTATTTGATTTTTTAACCTTGAATTCAAAATTATGCTTCAACGCAAGAAAATGTATGACTTCCAAGTTCTTTTTTGGAATTGAATACTCGACTGGCCGTAAATCACCATCGGGTATCACATGCGATGTATTCTAATCAAGAAAAAGGTGCTCACTTGTGAATGCATTTTCTTCTCTATAGCGTTATGCACTGCCCGGTGTAACATCATTACCTAGATTGTTTAATGAAATAATCTGCAACTCATTCCATTTATTGCTTGGCCGTTATCATTTTCTTCCACCTCACAATAATGATCATTGTCTTCTTTGTCGCGATGTCAAAACCAACTACATTGTCTCCTACTGCGGTTGTTGGTAATTGTTGTTTGATTCATACTCATTTGCCAACTCAACTGGACCCTTTCTCACAAGTGTTACATAAATTGGAGAAAGTTGACCTTGTGTATTGACACCTAAAAACCATTTTAATCGCTCTATCGCAATCAATATGAACTGAACTTTATCACACCGCAGGGGCAAGAAACCTCATCTCAATATCATTCAATGAAGAATCAACATTGCAAAGGTCTTGAAATTGAGAATATAGCTCTTCATATGACATATCGGGCAGCGATTGGAAGGCCTTCTACACCGACATTGTCATTATTTTCTTTCTTCCATACCCATTTGTCATCTTCGTTGACAAGTTCGCCAAAATAAAATACGATTATTACCCAAAATGGTGGAGTCATGCCTACATTTCAAAGAAAAAAGTGTAAGAGAAAAATCACATTGTATAAAAACTATATATGCACTACAAAACAACTCAAGACCAAAAACAACAAAAAAACAACTGAGTCTTTATCGACCAAAACGACCAAAAACAACCGAGTCGTTTAATGGTTTAACGACCAAAAACAACCAGGGTCGTTTTGTCGCGAAAAATTTATCAGGGTTCTTGTTCAACTATTCATTGTAGTAATATTCAAAACATGTCAAAATTTCAACCAATATGACAATGTAGAACTAATAGATGATACTTACCTCCAATAATTAGCCGAAATGCTCTAAGTTGTAAATCACCTAAGATTAAAGAAGTTCGATTGTGTGAAATGAATGAGAGCTTGAAGTCAATTTTGTTAAAATAAAGAATGAGATCAATTTTGTGATTTAAAAATGTATATAAGGGTATTTTAGACTTTTTAAATAAAAAGGCCATAAAAGTATGTTTTCTATAAGAAAGTCAAAATTGTTGTTTGACCTAGTAAAAAGGTCATTTATGAAAGGGAGCCGCTATTAGGCCATCTCCAACCCAACTTCAAATCCTACACTATCACACCAAATATGCAAAAAACTTCCTCCAACCCAACTCTAAACCTTACACCAAATTTGGTGTGGTAAATAGTATTACACCAAATTTGGTGTAACACTATTCATTTACACCAAATTTGGTGTAATGCAATATCCCCTTATTTGCCCTCCAATTCTTTCTACTTTAAATTTAAATTCGATTGTATCCTCACTTTAAATATAATTAAATTATATAACTTGGTTTTAATAATTAATCAACATTTACTATAAGTAATAATAAATAACAAATAATTATAATTAAATTAAAAGAGATACTAACATTAATTTTAATATTTATTTTTGCAATATAATTAATTAATGTAATATTAATTAAATATAAGTTTTTAGTTAATTATATTAACAATAATAAACTATAATTAAATGAAATAATTGTATAAATAAATAAATTTGGTTACTTAGAAAATGAAAAAGAAAGAATAAAATATTCATTTGGTGTAAGATTTAGTGTAATGGGTTGGAGATGGTTTTCAAAAAATTACACCAAAACACCAAATTTGGTGTAGTTTTTACACCAAATTTGATGCAATGGGTTGGAGATGGTCTTAACACCCCCAAAATCTATTAATACACCCCTAATTTTTAACTAAAAAAATGCCAACAACTAAAAAGACTAAAATGCCCTTAGAACTTACAAAGTTTCTAAATACACCCACCAAATCTCTTTATACACCCCATTTTTTTTTTAAAACATTATTATCTTCTTCCCCCACCCCACTCGCCTTCTCCCCTCATTTTCCTTTTTCTTCTCTTCTCTTTCTCTCTTTTCTTCTCTTTCTCTCTCCAAAACTCTACAACTGGAAAAAAGTTTGACTAACATACAATCAAAAGTTGACGAACATGAATATAACACACCCCAAGAAATTAAGGTGATACTACTTTATATTGATCAAAGTGTGATACTACATAATACTATCAAATACGCTTATATGCTTCAAAAGACAACAAATACCAAATCAAATTGCAATTGGGAAAAGAAGCTCCTATATTATTATAATAAATGATGTAATGAGAAGCCGACCAGAACAAACGAATATTTATAAACTATCAATATGCTATTGCGAATTATTTTGCCTAAGAATTCAAATAGAAGTGAGAAACAGAGTAGCTGATCCGGTTGTTCTGAATTTGTAGTTTCTACCAAGAATAACATAGACCATCATTTAATTAATTACAATAACATGTCATAGAAACATGGTGGTTCTTTTCTCTTCAAAAAAGAAAATGCATACAGGTAGCAAAACTTGAGCAGACATGTGTGTGTTGTGTGTGTGTGTGAGAATTAGGGTTAAATTGGGGGAAGCTAAATTGGAGATTGTTGGGGGTGTATAAAGTAAATATATTATTTATAGAAAAATGGGTAGGAATGTATTAGGAAGGGAGGTGTATTGATAGGTTTTGGAGGTGTGAATGGCGAACCCCTTTTGTGAAATTACCCCGAAAGATAGCCCGTCCAAACTCTAAGCCAGAGAAGCAAGAAAGTACTAAGTGTAAGAAAAAAGGCAGGGGATTTCCGTTCTCAGCCCATTCCGCCGTCAGGCCGGCCTCCTTCTCCTCACTTGCAGCCAAAGCTTTCGTCTCGTTACTTTGTCAAACCCTAGCCCCCAAATCACCTGTTGATTGTTGAAAGTTGAGTTTGAACCGAACTGACCAGAGTGGAAGTAGGCGCCAATTTCGAAAGCTTATATTTTGCGAATCTTTCAAATTGAATAAATAGATATGGATAATGTTCCACCGTCAGTCCTCCGCCAGCCGCCGGCGCCTCCCCGTCGCCACCGCTCGCTAGTGGCCGGCGATGCAGAAAATGGAATCTCAGAAGTAAGCTTCTTTTTGCCTTGATAAAGACTCGAGGGTTTGTTTTTTCAATTTCTCTTTTCAAATTTACCAGAAATTTGTCTCCTTTTATGCGAAAAACGCATACTTATGTGCTTATGATTTGAACGGGCAAATAAGAATTGAATGGAGTTTATTGTAATGTAAGTCGTTCAAAATTATAGAAATAGTTAAGCATAAAGACTTTGAAGCATAGAATTTAGATAAAAAACAAAACTTTCTTTAATGTGCAGATGGTTGGGAGCGATTCCACAAGCGCTTATTATCTCAAGACGTGTAAAGGGAAGAGGTTAAAAAGTATCGATTCTCTTCCCGATGATCTGCTGTTCAAAATTCTTTTACATCTCCCTACTCAAGATATATATGACCAGGCAAGGCTTGTTTGCTGGAAGTGGTACCGTATTATCCATACCCATCACTTCGTATATGAACACCTCCAGCGTACTACTTATGGGCTTCTCTTCCAGGGCTTCTATGAAAATGCGGTCTTTCTGGCTATGAGACAAGGTCGAATTGAGATGTCTAGATATAGTTGCAAATTCAATATCCCATTTTGGGCTACTTGTAATGGTTTGATTGTGCTGGTTGATCGCCATAACCACAAAGCCATTTATATCACAAAAATCCCGTGAACGGCAAATCTTTTGTTATCCCTTTGTTTACTAGTCACATATTATTCAAGGAGTTATGTGGTATAGCTTATGCTATGGCTTCGATGCAGTACAAAGTGGTTGTAACACATGATCCTGATGGGGTGCTAAAGGGTCAACGGTGTGCTATATTAACTGTTGGAGTCGATAAATCGTGGAGGAATGTTCCAACTGACCATTTATCTCTCGAAGCTAGAAATGTATTTAACAAAGGTCCTTTGATTACTGAAGGTTTTATGCATTGGGCTATAGGTGGCGGTGTTTTGACTTTGAATGTAGAGACGGAAACTATTACAGAGACTCCCCGCCCGTCCTCAAGTTTATACACGAGTACAGATGTGTACGTGTCTACGGGCAAGTATCTAACTTTATTGATTAGCTGTGGACAATATTTGTGGCAGTTTTGGGAGATGAAGCCGGAAACTGGAGAATGGAGAAAAAGTTGCCTAACATTTTCTTTGGAAGCTCAAAAGTGCAGAATGGAACAGCTTGGCTTTGAACACAGCGTGCTCTCAGACCGTCTGGTTGGTTGGAAGTACCCAGAGGTGTTGACCGGGTTTCCGGTCGAGACCGGATTCCATGATTTTCTATCATCTTCATACACAGAAATTGACTTGATTGACTTACCTAGTTTTACTAATTTCACAAAGGTGTTGTCCATAGGAGCAGCCTCGTATGGTCGAGCGATATCTAATTTATGTTATTTTTGTTACTTTCTTTGATGGGTTTAAAATATGTGGCAGAGATCAGTTTTTGAAGGAGTTGTATTATTTACTAAGCCGTTATTCTTTTCAATAATAAAGGACTACTTCATTTGTTAATTACATTTTAGTTTCTTATTTTAAGAAACACACTGTGGACTGATTTTTTTTTTTTTTTTTTTTATACTACACTCATGGCCACATTGTATTTCACCAATTATGAAGCAACGGATATTTGACGTTTCAAGATGCCAGGTTTTGCACTCATGTGCTGCGACTGAAATATAGCACTTCTGGCACATTTATTCTCTCTCTCAAGTTGACCAATTTTTTTCTGATTCATTGGGACAAGGAAATAATCTTTTCTTGGATGAAAGAGAGCAGAGCCACATATTGATAGTTTCCTAGAGCATAGGGTTTAACCTCAAACTGAGTATATTTATCAAGCTTATTACAATGCGGATAGATTAGCTTTATCATCCTTCTTGAAGTAGAGATGATTATTTGATATATATGTCGTGCTTGTGATCATTTGATTGTGCTGTACATGATACTAGGCCAATCAATGATTCTTTTACTTTTAACAAGTTCAGCAGAAGTACTTTTTATTGTTACCTCTATTCTACTTGCTGAAAATGTTTAAGAATTATAGGTTTGTTGGAAGTTTCAGATTCTGTAACATAAAATCTACAGAGATGAGCAACAAGGAAACAAAAACGAGAGTTGCGAGTGCCTTCGTGCTAAGAAGGCTATAGGGATCTCCAAGATAAGGTGAAGCCAGTGTTGAAGAGCTTGCTGAAATTGTATGATAAAAACTGGGCGCTTAATGAAGAGGAAAATTATAGAGCCCTTGCTGATGCTATAGAGATGAAAATGAAGTAAGTGGTGCAGGCTGAACACATGGATTGCCTCTCTTTGTTTCCAATCTTTTTCTGCTTCCTTCTCCCCTCTTTTATTGTCATATTTGAGTTATTTTGTCTAGTTGATATCTCTGCTTTGGTTGTTCATTCTTATTATTTTTTAAATTCTTGTAGGCTGTAGCTGAAGAGCCTGAGCAGCCACTAAAAAGGTTGCGACTTAGACACCGAGATGGTCAAACTTCCTCAAATACGACTAATAGTGGCTGCCCAAAACTCCACTTGTCATGCCTAAAGAAGAACCGAATGAAAATGCCTGAAACACATCTTCCAAAGATAAATGGGTCACTAGGCATAGTGGAGTCACCTCAACCCAAATCAGAAAACATAACGATTAAGCCACAGGATGCCACGTGTCAATCAGTTGGTAAAAATAAAGGAAGCAACCTATTTCTCCCAAATCACAACCTCATCCAATGAGGCTCAGAGACAGAGGACCTGGAGTTGTCTCTCCTCCAATCACATCCCGGAAGAAGAGGCCAGCTCCTGAGAGTTCATCCCATCCTGTGAGTCTTAAAGAGCCTAAAGATTGAGCCTGGCATCCCTTTGTCACCAGAAAAGGAAAATACTATGATCGTGCTTTAATTGTGCTAAAGATGAGCCTCTCCTGATGACATGCAGCGTTTGGAGGTTCCTGGTGCGATCATTCGTCCAGGTATGCGTCCCCTTTTCTCTTTTCTGGTTGCACCACTGTTAGGATGTCTGCTTTTATATTCTTCGATTCAAATGTCATCAATTGTCTTATCTGATATTTAAGTATTTATACATTGGTGTATTTATTTAACAAATTTATTTATGTAGTTGGTCCCTCTCACACAACACCTTGAAATGCTGAAATCTATCTTTTCCCCCAGAAGTTCCGTTTTTTATTTTATGTCTGAAGTCTATGGATTGATGCCTGTTAATCACTATTTATTCCTGATTCATGATGAATCATTAATTATTTCTGATCTCAATGAAGTGGAAATACAAATTAGTTATTAAGGAAAGTATGTTGATTATAATGTGCGAAAGTTGCATAATTTATTTTTAATTTTTATTAGTTGAATGTTGGGGTTTGTGTACTGTGTTACTCTTAATTCATGCCATTGATCAATTATTTACTACATTGCATCTTACTTGAGTTTGTTTAGTTAAAATTTTTGTATTGCAATACTCATTCTCACAATCCTTCTTGAATGAGGCCAGGGATGAATCGAAAAAGAAATCTTTATTAATTCTACCTCCTATTTTTTATGAAGAGAATGAATCTTTTTCCGAAAGGATCAGAAAAAATGGGTCCGGATCTCTGCGGGAATGATTTGGAAGATCCAAAAGTGGTTCGATTGATTTCGAATCCTGTTGCTTGTGAGCTCCTTTCCGCATTTAGGTCATCTGACCTTGCCCAAAATGAACGTTAGTTCAAAATTACAGGTACATCAAATGAGGAGAGTCACCGAGGCGGTGGGCGTGGTATGGTTAAAGAAAATTGTGCACCTGAATCCTTAGATTACAATCTGTGAGTGAAAAAGAAACAGCTAATGGTACTGCCATCTAGATGAATCAAGAAACAACGGTGGTCTGGCAATGATCTCAGCTGAATGCTCTTCAACCAAGAGATTGCTGTCCTCGCCTTTTGGAGAGGTGAAAATCTATTGAGCTGTGACTTTGGCTTCTAGAAGGCCCGACTTCCGTATGCCTAGTGTTGAGGCAGTTCTAAAAGCAATTGAGGATAAATATCTCAAATCACCCAGAACTTCGGACCAAGACATTTCAATGATGGATCTTACGAAGGAAATATGTCAGTGCTTTCTGAATTTAGGAACTGATTCAATAGCCAGTCACCAAAAGCTACGGATGTGATCCCAATTATTCATACAGCAAGTAAATCTTCTTTAAATGGATCGGTATATACTCGATCTCGTGCCAAGGCAAAACACCGCTACTTCCTCCACTGTGCAGTGACATAAATGATGCGCAGCAGCCGAATGAGATGGATGCTGGAGATCAGATTGTGACATAGTGAAAATCAAGAGAATTTTGATGAAGAAACAAATAGTCAAAGTTTGGAGGTTGTCAGCAGCTCGGAGTGACTCCTGAAAATATCAGGTCACTTGCTCCTGTTATTGATATTGCCAAGGGACAAGAAAAGTTGTAATTACACTGGTGAATGAGGTCAATGATGAATGTCCCCCTTCTTTCTACTACATACCCCAAAATGCAGCATTCCAAAATGCATACGTGGATTTTTCTCTGGCTTGTATTGGAGATAAAAATTGCTGTGCTACTTGTTTTGGTGATTGTCTGTCGTTATCTGTGCCTTGTGCGTGTGGGACGTGAAACTGAGGTGAGTTTGCATACACAGATGGCCTTATATGAGAGGAACTTCTTAAAGAAGCTATTTCCATGAATCCTATACTATGGGTGGCGGTGTTTTGAATTTGAATGTAGAGACGGAAACTATTACAGAGACTCCCGCCCCGTCCCTCAAGTTTATACAAGAGTACAAATGTGTTACGTGTCTAGGGGCAAGCATCTAACTTTATTGATTAGCTGTGGACAATATTTGTGGCAATTTTGGGAGATGAAGCCGAAACTGGAGAATGGAGAAAGTTGCTAACATTTCTTTGAAGCTCAAAAATGCAGAATGGAACAGCTTGGCTTTGAACACAGCGATACTCTCAGACCGTCTGGTTGGTTGAAGTACCCAGAGGTGTTGACCTTCAGTAGTTTCGGTCCAGATCGGACTTCCATGATTTTCTATCATCTTCTTACACAGGAAATTGACTTGATTGACTTACCTAATTTTACTAATTTTCACAAAAGTTGTAGTCCATGGGAACAGCCTTGTATGGTCGAGTGATATCTAATTTATGTTATTTTTCTTTGATGGGTTTAAAATATGTGGCAGAGATACTCAGTTTTTGAAGGAGTTGTATTATTTACTAAGTCATTTAGGTTATGTACTCATGCGCTGGGACTGAAATATAGCACTTGTGGCACATTTATTCTCTCTCAAGTTGACCAATTTTTTTCTGATTCATTGCATTGACAAGGAAATAAGCTTTCTTGGATGAAAGAGAGCATAGCCACATATTGATAGTTTCGAGAAAATGGACACATGTAAATGCCATTTGAAGAATTTACAGATAATTGCACAACTTAATTTTACGGATAACTTGCACAACCCATATCAAATCTTTACTTCAATTTTAAATATCCAAAAGAAAATAAAAATACGCTCTGTCAGGGTAATAATAAATCAAGGGATAATCACAAAAACAACCCTGAGGTTTGGGTTAATTACAAAAAATCCAGGCATGTTTTGAAATTACAAAAAAACCCTTCAAAGGTTTGCTTTTTTTGTCTTAATTTTATGGGTAAGCGTAATATTGTAAATGTCGGGGAGGATTTTTGAAATACTTTTAAAATCACCGGGGGAAAAAGTGTAAATGGAATCAAGCGCCGAGGAGTTTTTTGTAATTTTCAAAGAACTTTTGGGTTTTGTAATTAGCTCAAACCTTAGGGGTGTTTTGTAATTATCCCTAAATCCATTCAAATATTTACTTCAATTTTAAACCTCCAGAAGAAAAAAATACGCTCTATCAGAGGTAATAATAAATCAAAAATAAAAAAGATAATTAAAAGTATAATGTTTTCCAATTTATAGAACTTGGTAAGTGTAATAGCTACTTGCTATACCATCGATGTAGTGAGTAGGTTCCAAGAAAACATGTAAAATGAAACGTCCCAAGTTCACAGTAGGTTCCAAGAAAACATATAAAATGAAATGAATCCAAGAAGAATAAGAAGAATGTGGTCTCAGAGAACTATAAAACGAACTATAAAACGAATCTAAGTTCACTATTCACAGTGAAGAATGTGGCTCTTGAGCTCTGATATTCAAAATTATAGCACAACCATGTAACAATGCTCTCCAGCTTCATCAATATGTAACCTTGTAAATTGATTACCCATGTTCTGTTGGTTGGCGATTAGGTTTGTCTTCACCGAATATGCACGTAGAAGTTCCGCGTGGAGTCGACCGGTGATGATATTTGCATTAATAGCAAATCGTGGAACCATGATCCCTATGGCCGCCTGTTCGAGTTGCTGTCTACTCATGGGATTCTCAGCTGTTGGCCACCACGAAACAACACTTCCATGACGCAACTTAGCAACGCCATTTCCAATGCGCCTTCGGATGGGAAAAAGGCATGAACTGAGCAGCTTGAACCGGTGCAGGAGCTGCTTGAACGGGTGCGGCTAGCATGTCGCCCTGTACACCCCCAATAACCTCGCCACATAAAACTGCCCGTTAACTAAAACTGCGGTTTAGACAAATAAGTATTAACGTAACTGGATATTCATATGTAATTGATTAACTGAAATTAAATTTAGTACCTAAATTTCTTTTGTAGTTCATGATTAGCATGAAGTCATTCCCTAAGAATAGGTATCTTTCTTTCTCCCCTTCTGGCCTATTTGCATAGGTGTTATTCACATGGGGCAAGACCAAATTTCTTCGCCTATGGGTGACATGGGGCAAGGCCAAATTTCTTGGCCTATGGAATGTAGTAAATATACCATCCCGCAAAGCTAGACAATAAAAAAAAAATTAAAATTAAGAGTTAACAGGTCCCATTAATTACACACTTAAAAATTAAAATTAACTTAAAATTAAAATTAACTTACTAATATGCTTATTATATCCCATATCGCTCACGAGAGCGTTACCGAAATTCACGATTTCCTATTTCTCCTCTGCCCGAAGCTCACGAAACCGGTGACTTGAATGGTACAAGTATTTCATTCTTGAATTGTTGCAAATGAAATTCACCATAAAATCGAGATGCATAACAATCAGCAAAAAAAAAAAGAACATATGGCATAAAAATCAGCAAACAACAGAACAACGAGGAGGAGACATAAATATATCAAGCAAGTTGTGCGCTTTCTCAAGATTGTACGCATTTTAAAAAAGTTCACACATGTTGCAATACCAAAAATCTAAACCTCAAACATAAAGCTGTGTGGCCTCCCATGCTCAGTTCGAAAATCGGAGATTGTGAAAATTTTCGGTGATTTTGATGTTTTGAGCATAAAAATCAGCTAAAAACAACAGTAGACATAAATATATCAAGCTCAAGCTCTGTTTAACAAAAGAAATAATAATATATCAGTGACAAGAATTTAACATAGAAAGTCAAACTCACTTTTTTAAGTCTAGAGATGACAATTAGATTAATGGAGGCAGGTTCTTGCTTCTCTGATGTTAAGCCTCTAGTTCTCTTATGAATATTTAAGTACAAAATTTCTAATTGTGCATTCAAAATCTTTATGAAAATATGGAGTAGACCATATTATCACATGTTTTTGACATCTGTGGCCTTATGATTCAGCTCAAGCTGTTTGATCATTCATTAGAATATTGAGCCGCCAATATACACCATTTGCATATATTTGTACATTGATGTGTTACTATAATCTACATGATTACATCCCTTTTCCTAATATTATGTAGCTCATGTATGCAGGGAACAGAAATTAATAGAGTCAAGAAATCTCTTGGAGACAATTTAGGTGCTCAACCCTGTAGAGAATATTTCTAAATGGAAAGCTGCAAAGTCAAAAGGGACACATACACTAATTTTGAGGTTTTGTTGTAATCATTCGGTTATAGGCTAAAAGATATAATCACATTATAGGCACTGTTGGGACTTATTGGAATCATTCGAGTTCAAAAAAAAGCAGTCTGATTCAACATCTTCTTTTAGAGGCATACCAAATACAACCAGCAAGTATAGAGAGGTAGTTATGAAATGAGCAAGTGTTTCATGTTTTTTACTTTTTTGCAATCGTATACTAAAACTTTATATATGCGCAGGATAAGAGAGTTAATTGGCATTCTACTCCTTTTGAGACAAGGTTGGATAGAGCTCTCAATCGAGGTGCTGCTGAAGCTTAATTCCATCACAAATCAATTAAGTGAAGTTTGTCAAATGAATTGGTTGATTGTATTGATTTGTTCGTGTAAGCAAATAATCACATTTTGCATAGTCACATAATAAAGAATCGATGATACCTTTAATTGGATAGCGGAATAAATTCACCATAGACCATACATGTACAACAATATGTAGGCATATATTCGAAAAAAACACGCAAATAATCGGACAGGAGTGCCGGAGTGATAAACAACAACAGCCGCGAGCGCCAGCCCCACGCTAATTTTTCCTCAAATTTTTTATTTTTTAATGAAAACTGTTGTTCAGCCTTATAATTACAATTTACGGGTTGTGGAACAAAACCAAACCCAATTTCAGAAAATCAATATTCTGCCTTCATCAACAAATCAAATAGTATGTTCAAAAAATAAATAAAAAAATCAAATAGCAGTACGGACTTTTATGCAGAAATTGTTTTTTTCTCTGGAAATTTGGAACGACTATAATTATCTCGTTTCTTATCGATTAATATGCAAAATATACCAAATTAATCCTCTCAAGAAGATCTACCATTTGATACCAATATTACATATAAAATAAAATAAAATTCAGATTCGAATTTTTTATTAAAACAAAAAAAAATTGAATCTGCATCGTCTCCTTTACGACAAGACAATCAATTGTGGCGAAGCAGCCTAACGTGCTCTTTACATCTCCCAGAAGCAAATAAGCACATATTTGCACATAGTCACATAATAAGGAATCGGTTTATACCTTTTAATCGCAAGAATTAATAAATTCACCCATTCGCTTTTGTTAGCCCTGATTCTATAGCTCGCTTCATGTTCTCAATCG
>JABTTQ020001322.1:0-50000 GCA_016081115.2 Rehmannia glutinosa | reverse complement strand
CACCCTCCCCTCCCCAACCCCGTCCAAATGCACCTTTAGGGTTTAGGAAACTAGTGACAACAGTACAATCATTATTCCTTAGATCCTTTAACAAAAGTACAAAAGAAAAGAAAAGGCAAGGTTTCCGCTGTGCTTATGAGGTCTATATATATATATATATGTGTCTATTTAGCAGGTTTGGGCTCCATTCCCAGAAATCATAGAAATCTCCCAGGTATGCTTTGCACCGCCCTACATTTTAGTTGATCTCCTCTTCTTCTTCCTTTTTCTTTCCTTTTGAATGTTTGCCATGTTTTCCATAATATGTTATCATTTTTCCAAGAAGCAATGCTCAGATCTTCTATAAGCTTGCTTCCAAGAAAATGAATCACGTAATAGTGTGTAAAGAAGCCAGAATTTTTGCTTGCCACTTGGGTTTACTCCTATCTCCAATTGGATCGACCACTAGATTGGAGAGGCATAGTAGGTGTTCTATGTTGTGGTGATTTGGTGGTAAGGGGTGAGAGTGGATACAACGGGTAAATCGATTTGCATTTCGGCTGTGTTGGTGAAATAAATTCAATTTATGTATGGGAGAGTAATTGACTTTATTTTAATAATTGTGTTTCTTCTTTATTTTTCTTGAACCAGATTTGTCTTTATTTCTGCTTAATTTTGTCGCATTTTTTTTTCCTGAAATTTAGTTGGACCTTCACTTCCTTGGTTGCAAACAATTTGTTTGCATTTTGCTGTGTTTATCATGAAATAAGAATGCAATTAACAATTTTGGTTTAGCATTAATGAGGAAATACTTATCAATATGCTCCCATTTAAGTAGTGGATTGTTCAGATGCATAAATCGTGTGCGTAAGCACTCACTTGATTCTCCACATTATGCGATAAGAATTCATTTTTGCTTATTGAACAGGCCATATAAATTAATAAGAAGAGAAGGATATGGCTAATAAGTTACAGATGCAAGGGGATGAATCAGTTCTTTTACATCTCACTCACTCCAACATGAAGAGTTTTTCCTCTGATGCTCGGTTCTCTCTACAAGTAAGTGCATTTTACCAAGCATTTTTCTTTTGCTGATGCTTGATTTTCACTTTCCTTCTATTTCTGATTTCTAGTCCCATTTTTAGCCAGCTTATGAAACGAGAATTTGCACTGACTAATCATTTTATCTACTCATTTTTTAATATGGGTCTTCTTCTTTTCTTTTTAGTACTTATTTTGCTGGCGGCTGTACTTTGTATTTCCTGATTCTGATACAAAGACCATAGCTTGTGAGGACCTATGTATAATATGTTAAGTTGTCAGATTAAGGACATGGACTCAATAACTGCAGGTGTTACTGTCAAAAAATATGTTCATGTTTTGTGATATGATATTCTAGAATCAGGAAAATTGAATGTACAAACTTATCCCATGCTTATTTGAGTTTTCTGCAGTCTACCTGGATATTTTCTTTCAATTGTTCTCTATCAAAAACCATTTTAACTTTAAAGTAACACATAAATTCAAGGTCTTTTTAGTTGCCATGTTCGATATGTTTTTACGTGAACCTCTTTTTTAGGTTTATCATTACTACTAGTCTTGCAACTTATTTTTGTACCTTGTGAATCTAGAAATCTTCATAAGTAGATTAAAAACGTTTTAATTGGCTTTTGTACAATTTGCGTATAGCGTCTGCTTTCTGCATAATTTGGCTGCAAAGGCAAACACAATTCTGCATTTTGTTGAAGGAGAGTATATTGGGATATCTGGAATTGGTTGAGGGAGGTTATTTCCTGTTGCCTTGCTGATCTGAGTATGATGCTTTGGACTTATACCACGTGCGAGAAGTTTGTGGGTTTTGTCTGACAGATGGCTGGTGGTGCATTGTCAACTATAGAGAGAAAATATTAAACAAATACTCACTTGAAAAAATATGCTTTAATGCTGCACCAGCCTAAGTCAAAAACTGTGTGTTTGCCACCACTAAATAGCATTTGACCTAACAGATTAATTATTCAGCTTGCTTCTTATGCGCTTGATGCATAACTTTGTTTGTCTTTGTTATTCAGATGACAATAGAAGCTGTAAAAGAGAAATTATGGAGAAAGTGTGGCACTTCTGTTGACTCAATGTGCCTTGAGCTTTATGATGATACAGGTGCTAAAGTTTCAGATCTAGCTGATAACATAAGACCCCTTGGTTTCTATTCTCCGCAAGATGGGTTAGTTTTGACTTTTTAATTTAGCATTCTTCTTTTTCATGAACTATGATCTTCTGCTTCAACTATTATCAGTTTAATTCATTTTTAACTATTGTTTCTAGTGAATAACATTATTGCGAATAGTTATCATTTTGGGTTGGTCTGTGTCTTACTTTTATTTGCAACCTCTTTATACAGTTTGTTGGCCGCTAATCATGGTTAATGATTAATAAAGTAATGTCAACAAGATTTATGACTGCTGTTGAGATGTGATTTTGATGAGATTTGAAGAAGCTTTATCAATGGTGATAATAACTATTCTTGAAGAAAAAGAGAATTGGATATGGAATGCGTCCACCAATGTCTGTTGGAATTAAATAATACGTGGATGTAAAGGTGGATGGATACCAACTGCATTATATTTTCCATCCCTGCATCCTATTTTCTGAGAGTAGATATTGAGGATGATATGGGGCAATGAAAGGAACATATGGATACCAAGTCAGTCCACTGTCAAACACATACTTGAACTCTCTCAGATTGTGTGACACACCATTATCTCTGAAGGATTTACCAATATTAAAAGATAAACAAGTATGCTACAAATAATGTATTTCCTCTCATTCCTCCTATTTTCTATCCCCTATGATCCTTTTCTGTACTCCTATACTTTTTATTGTACCAAATGGGCTTCGGAAATATTTACCATTGATATAGTTCCCCTTCCCTTTATTTTGAAAAAAAAAGTTAGCCTAGAGTTGAGAAAAAATAAATACTCAGGAGTAGCCAAGTAGCTTAACTGAAGCTTGAACATGCCCGGTATTGGTTTCAAGAGATAACTGTTCTGTTTGATGGAACGTCATATTATTTGGTATGACTGTTTGCGTTGTTCATAATTAAAACGATTAACAGAATTAGAAGTAGATTGTTTACTGACAGAATGTGCACCAAACACTTTTGGATGTAGATTATGGGAAAGAAGAGTTGGAATATATTTTTTTAAATAACTTGATAGTCGATAACCTGATTAGTTTGTTTAGAAAATTTTACGCCAAATACGTGGGTAATTTAACAGTTTACAGTGTTTGTGGGAAATTATTGTAAAAGTGTAGTGGATTTTAGGTGTTTGATTAATTTAAGTGTAGGCGCTATTGCCAGTAGCGCCAATTTACCAGGCGCTAATGGCAATAGCACCCAATCTTTTTTTTTATTATTTTTTTTCTTTAATTGACTAGCGCCCAACTTTTTTTTTTTGATTTTTTTCTTTGATTGGGCGCTAGTTATTTCTTTTTATTTTTTTTTTAATTTTTTTAATATTTATTTAATAATTAATTAATTTATAAAACAAAAAGATTAAATTCATTCGATTAATCAAATCCACTCAGTTTGAATCGATACGATACATAAAATTATAATTGTTACAAGTCAAGATTAATCTCAAATTAGGGGTGTTCATTCGGTTAATTCGATTAACCATTAACCGAAATGTTGAAAACCGAATTAACCGAATTTGCTAATTGGTAAAACCATTAACCGAATCGAAATTATATTTACCGAACTAACCGAACTGAATTATATTTCGGTTAATTCGGTCGGTTAACCGAATTAATCGAAATTTCTTTAAAATACAAAAAATATGTGTTGTATATATAATATATGATATAATAAAAAATATAATTCATAGAAATTTATTTAAAATAAAAAATATAATTTTTATATATAATATTTGATATAAATAAATAAAAATATATGATATATATTATATATAATTATAATTATATATAAAATATATGTTTAACATAATATTTCGGTTAAATCGGTTAATTTCGAATTTTTGAACCGAATTAACCGATAACCGAAATTCTTCAAAACCTTTAACCATTCACCGACCAAAATAATTCGGTTACCGACCGAATTAACCAAATTGATTTGGTTAACGGTTAACCGAAAAAAAATCGGTTAATTGAACTCCCCTATCTCAAACCCTTTATCCTCCGGTGCTAGGGCTGACAATGAGTGACACGACACGATAACACGACATGATTACAAACACGATTACAGAAACAAAAAAACACGATAAAACATGACACAATATGACACGACACAAACACGAAATTGAAAATAAAGTTAAAATTACAATTATTGTTATATTTAAGATCAAATAAAATAGATAACACGAAAACACGATAGTGTGACACGAACACAACACGATTTGAGATTAATCTTGACTTGTAACGATTATAATTTTATGTATCGTATCGATTCAAACTGAGCGAATTTGATTAATCGAATGAATTTAATCTTTTTGTTTTATAAATTAATTAATTATTAAATAAATATAAAAAAATTAAAAATAAAAAAAAATAAAGGTTGGGTGCTAGTTAAACTAGCGCCCAATCAAAGAAAAAAAATAAAAAAGAAAAAAGTTGGGCGCTAGTTTGACTAGCGCCTAATTAAAGAAAAAAAATAATAAAAAAAAGATTGGGCGCTATTGCCATTAATGCCTGGTAAATTGGTGTATAGCGCCTACACTTAAATTAATCAACCACCTAAAATCTACTATACTTTTACAATAATTTTCCACAAACACTGTAAACTGTTAAATTACCCCAAATACATTCATGAACTTCTTATTATTTTATTTACTTCATCTGATGCTATTGACTCAAAATTATTATATACCAGAAGTTAATAGTTTGGAATAAGGAATCCTTTAATTGTTGTTACGCACTACCTGATTTCTCCATTTTCTAATTTGTATCATGAATTAAATGGATGAATACGAATGGTTTTACTTTGTACACTTTCCATCCATTTGTCTCGAGACTAATTATTTTTTTTTGGATATTACGTATATTTTCATTCTAAATATTGGTACTATCTATTTGCTTTTGTTAGTTTCCGTCTGCACATCATTGATCTTGATCCCTCATCAGTAACATCTGGTGGTTGGCTGGAAGACACATCCCTTGTGGAGAAATACAAAATTTCCGATGAAGCATATGACAAACTTGATGGTATGTCTTAATCTTTGCTAGCCAGAACAAAATTTTATCTTTCACTCATGTCTTGGTAAATTCGGATGGCATTGAGTCCTAGGTTGCTTTTATATACATAACATACATAAAATTCTTCAGATAAACTTTCAAGATTTTGATGCTTTGGTGACCAAATTCTTCTTTAGTTATGACAATAGAGATGATATTGTCAGTTAGATTTTATTTTTATCGCATAACCATCATCTATGAAATTGGTCAAATTGCTTGGCTTGTTCTGCACTTTGAATCTGAGTCTGTTACTGCGATTTTGCTTTCACTTAAATTCTGAAATGTACACGTTTTCTTGCTTCTTTTGTTTTAGAATTAGAATATGCATTTACTCAGCATTTTAATTATTGATATTTTATTTACTGATGGGATAGGGTCCAAAAGCATTTGATTACCATGTGTTTCAGGCACTTTCAGAAAGTATAAGGACAAATTGGGGCATCAACATTCAAATACAGAGTCTAAGGTACGCATTTTCCTTTTTGCTTGTTTGCTGATAGTCTGCTGATTCTTTCCAGAATAATTGGGGTGTGATTTTTGTATTTGATTCAGATTTATCCTTTCTTGTCCTTAACAAAGGAAAATAGTTTACCTTGCTTTTAATCTTTAGGATCGACTTTGTGTAATTTTCTTTTGATTTTTTTTTTCCCCGACTTAAAACTGACATCACAGGTTCCTGCCAAGAAGCTTGTAGAATTATCTCATTTTTTTCTACAACCAATGCAGTAACTATTTATGTTGTCGAAAATGATTGCTAAATTGGTTGACTATATTTTCTTCTTTGTTCTGGATGTTTTTCATGCTTTTTTATCTTATTTTTGTTTCCGACGAACAGATTCCAGACAACTACATGGAGGATCTTTGTGCAAACATAAAGGTTGGTACTCTCTTTTATCTTCTGTTCTTTAATAAGGTTGTGATTTTCTAAAATTTGCATATGGAACTTCAATCAACAAGCATAATATTTGGGCATCTCTTGTACTTCTCTTGTCAATGCAAGCCTAACAAAGACCATGTCAGGGAGAAGCTATTTCAAGGGCTGCAAGTGGTCTGACCATTCTTACGTCCTGTATTCTTTTGTTTATTTATATAATTACTTGAACACTCTCATGAAATCCTTGATGAGGCCACTTGAACTCTAAGATTGGTAAAAATAAAATGTTAGTCATTAGATTGGCCTGACTTATTGAGTTGTGATTCTTAGAAAATGTGATATAGCAAACTTATCTATGCTGAATCATGCCTTATTACCTCTCATTGCTAAGTCATATATTTTGTTGCGATCTTAAATAAGGACATATAGATGGGGTATTAATGTCTTATACAACCCATAGCCCATTCTTTAAATGGCTGTCTTCTATGAGCTAATCATGGATTGGTTGCCCATGCCCACTAGGAAGAGACGTGGAGATTGTTCATAAACCTTGAACAATCTTACATCACTTTCTGGACCAGTTGGACAGTCACCATTGCATACTGTAGTTGCATGGTATACACAAAATTGTAGAGTTTGCCGCACAGTGTTTATACATGTACGGCATGTCACTTTTACTGAAAAAGTTACTTGGATAATGAAGTAATGAACCAGTTATCATTAGTCTTTTGTGATACATTACTGATTGTGTTTACAATTCAACTTTTTCCTGGTTGGGACCAAAGAAATGTAACTGAAGGAGAGTTCTTTGATTCTAACCCTTGAATCTGATTACCTATGATGATCAGTTGAATTTTAAGAAAATTTACACTGATGAGAGATTGGGGAGAAAGAAGATTCTACTTCCAAACTTTTAAGATGATTTGCCTGTTATGGCTTTAATTGGCTTGTTTCATATTGTGAGCCCAGAGTCACACAACTGCATTTCAATGTCTTAGATTTTGAAAATCATAGATAAAACAAGCTTATTATTTTGTTAAATGTGTCCTTTTACCTGTTTATCCACTATTTTTATCTTTTATTTCTATTGAGTTTTATTTATTGCTTGCTTTTATACGTGCAACAATATTGATGATCAATGCTAACTTTATTCAATTTTGTTTCTTACTCTATTCTTTTCTTTTTTGGTGGGTTAAAAAAGGTGGGAGATAGATGTCAAGTGGAACCAGGGGAGAAAAGAGGGGTTATCAAATTTGTTGGTCGGGCAGAAACACTTGCACCTGGTTTTTGGGTTGGAGTTCAGTATGATGAACCTCTGGGGAAACACGATGGCATGTATGTGATTTTCGGCTTCATGACGTCTCCTACATTATTTCATAGTATTTAGCAACCACCGCATTTATAACCTGCCCATAAAAAATGTTGCGGTATTAATCTGAGCACGATAGCCATACTCTGTTTTGCTGGTCTTTTTTGTGTTAATTGTTCTATGAAATTTGATTTTTCTTTTTAAATGTGCAGTATAATGGACATCTGGTATTAAAAATATTTATCATTCATCTTCTGCCTATTTGTTTGAGCCATCCTTCATATTTATGAATTAAATAAAATACTATGAGGGCTTTTAGATAAGGTCGGGAACATCCTTAAAGTAGATACTCTTATTTCAAGTAAAATTTGGTGTAGCATGAAGGATATGCGCACACCAATATTTTCTTCCATAAAGTCCCCTGCATTTTCTGATCATCTCATCTGTTATGCACTATGCATTATGCATTTGATCATGTTTCCATTCGACTCTTTGCAGGGTAAAAGGCAAGCGTTATTTTGATTGCCCCCCTCTTTGTGGTGGAATGGTCAGACCAGATAAAGTAAAGGTTTGTGCTCAACAACTACATCTATTAGTATTGCATTTTGTAGATTGGCTTATGACCGTAAACGATGACGCGATATGATCCGTATAGCCGACCCCACGTAGTGGGATTAAGGCTTAGTTTGTTGTTGTTGTTGTTGATACCTTGTAAAGATGAGATGTCTTGCACTATGTCAAAAGAAAATTGGTAATGGTATCAATTACTTGTTGGAGGAAAATTATGGAATAGTTGAGGGCTACATAACTTTGATACTGTTGCTTATTTGAAGGGAAATGAAACATTAAAACTGGCAATACTTCATTAGGAGGTTTGAAGGATGGGTTCAAACTAGAAGATATTAGTATTCTGAAGGAAACGAGTTGAGTGTAGATAATGTGCAAAGCAAAATGCAGAATTGGTATGACTTCTTATAATAACTATGCAAATTCCATTTTTCTTGTTCAAATTTATTTCCCTTTTCTAAATCCAAAGCAACTTTTGTGGAAGCACTATTCGAATAGTTTAAAGTTTGATGGCTTTATTGAAGAATAGATATAGATGTGGTGACAATACACACACCCACCCACACACCCACATACTTCAATATATATATTTCGGGGATGCTATTTATAGGAAAATTTCCAAGTAAAGAATTCTTTTCACCAAATCAAATGTCTCTTACTGCTTTTCCCTTCAAATAGCCCTCATAAATGTAGTGAAGTCTCTCATCTCCCGCCTTTCTTTATACCGGTAGAGCGTCTTTTCCTTCAACCACTCCTTTGGGCCGAGGGAATAAAACACAAAAATACGTGATAAAAATGAAATTATGTTTGTGTTATATGGTATTATTTTCAAAATTTTATGTGTTGTATAATAATTTGTGAAGTTGACAGTGGTCCACCTACTTTCAATATTTAATTTGAGTATATGTTATTTCATGGGTAAAATTTGCAGGTGGTGGGTGCCATAAAGTTGACCTAGTTTGAAATAATAATATGTCGAGTAAATGTTGTTTGTAGTAGCGGGTCCCATTAGTTTAATTTGAATGATAACGATAAATTAACGTTATGTGTAGGGGTGAAAATTGAAATTTTTAAGTTGATATGTTATTTTTTGCAGGGAAACAAAAAGACTAAAATTTCATCGATAAATATGATTCCACATTTTGAATAATATAAAATCCGAAAATGGGTTTTGAAAATAAAAGAGCACAATTTTCTACTGCAGACTTTCATCCATGTTTGACAGATGGCAGAATTGATTGTTTTTCTTTTATTTCACAATTTTCAGGTTGGTGACTTTCCAGAACGAGATCCTTTTGAGGAAGACGAAATATGAGTTTAAACGACGACTGCATCTGGCATGTAAGGAAGTTCACATTTTCTCAATCTGTTTAGGGGAAACACATTATCACAAATTGAAACATATTAAGAGCCTCTGGAGCCAAGAACACCTTTCTATAGGTAAATCATGCAATTGGTTTCATATGTTACATGATTTAAGGCTTAATATGTTTCCAGTGCATCGCCATGTCTGATAATCATATCTATTTTGTCTGCAAGCATAGTGCTGTTAATGCTCTATCTTTCAGTTTTCATCTGTGATTGAAGAAATGCAAACAAGTTATTGTTTTCACTTTGTCTTAATCTGATCCACAAAGTGCATATACAAATTATAAAGTATATGTATAGCCTTTGTGCCTTTGCTAATTTAAGTTGTGTTGTCCCTTTGTAAACAATAGAAAAGGTTTTGTCCAATGATCTAGCCATCAATCTTACGATGATTAGGCAGATGGGATGTGCATGCCACAACTTGATGGGTAATGTATCATGTGTGTGGATGATGAATAAATATTTATTTTATTTATAAATAAGGTATATTTATCTATTGCCCAAACATTGTGTCCAGTGTAGCATGGATATTACCAATGTTGTGAAACCCGATACATGACCAGCCAGTTCGACTAGTTTAACTGGGAACCGGTCTCATGCCCGGTCTGTTTATGTATTAAAATTGGGTGGCTAAAACACCGTTCCCACCCGGTCAGACCCGGCAAAAAAATGGGAAATTGGTAACCCATTAACCCGGTTCAATTTTTTTCATGGTTTTTGAGTAAATATCTTTTTGTGTGTTTTATTACAAGTGAAGGAAAATATAAGTAGTAGATTTGCATATAACTTCCCTTATATTCGATTTATATATATGTTTGGACATTATAATTTATTAATTTAGTTTTGTTTTTGTTTGTATTTGTTAGTTTTTTCTATATTTGTACTTGTGTTTATTTTTTACACGTGTGTACATAAATACACATATGTGTGTGTATACGGGCCTCCCAAGTTTAAGAACGGTTTAAACTTTAACCAGTTGATCCAGTGGCCCAATGACCCAGTTATTAATTCGGTTCGATGTTCCGTCCGAGTTTAAAAACATCGTATATTCTAAGAAATTGATGTCAACTCGCAGTATTCCTGAAAATTTTAAACGGTGTGCTTAGTTTTTGTAGAATTTTTGCCGTACATACGATTATTTGTTAAAATATTAAAGAAAAAAGTACACTTTTACTACTCTTGATTTTCAATCGTTAAATCTCATCCAAAATTTTACTAAAATATGACGTGAACTATCACCATTATACCTTATATATAAATGCACTCATATTTCATTTTTGCAATTATCATTTTATTAAAAGAACCATAACATTAGTGTCATTTTTAAACTCTCAAAATTAATTCTTAAACTTTTTCAAACTGAATTATTCATACATTTTTTTTCAAAAGTAAAAAACAAAACAAAAAAAAATGCAACGGAAGGCCATGCAGTTAGGGCTGCAATCGAACCGAACCGAGCCGAGCTTTTGAGTGTTTGAGTTTGGCTCGTTTATTATCGAGTCGAACTCGAGCCTGAATTTATTGAACATGTTGATGGCTCACGAACTTTTTCGAGCCTTATCGAGCCTAAACGAGCTTAATAAATATTAATTAAAAATTAAATTCTTCAATTCATTACAAAAAATAAAATTATTTATATTTAAAATTCATAATATATTTATTAAAACGTATTTTTTATTCAAAAAATTAATTTTATTGAAATATTTTTATATTATCTTAAGTAAAAATATGAAAAATTAAAATTAAAATCAAATTATTAGTTTATTTGATACGAGCTTATCTATCTATTCACGAGCTTACTAACGAGCATTGTTTCACGAAAATGCTAACGCCAACGAACCGAATATCTCTAAGTTTGAGTTTGGTTCGTTTATTTTAACGAGCCTCATCAAACGAACTCGAACGAGCCTTTTATCGAATCGAAATTCAATAACTAACGAAATGGGCTTGGTTCATTTCATTTTCTACATGCAGTTACTTTCGAAATTCTAATTTGGTGTTTGAATTTAAATTAACTGACAAATAAAGGCAGTTGGCCTGAGATAAAAACGGTTGGGTGATGATTGGGTATTGTCTGTAAAGGTAAGGCCTCACAGGCTGTCAAGTAGCCAGGGTGTCACCATCTAGAAATAATATCTTGCCCTTCTTCTACAGTACTATATTTCATCGTTTTGTCCAACTCACCATTTCCGTGTCTTGCCCAAACTAACCAGTCCCCACGCAATTGTTGTCCAGCCTGGCTGGTCAAACGTACTCTTCCCAATTTCTAATCTATTCAATTGAATTGTGAATTTTAGTATCATAACTAAAAGAGTAAGTCTCATATGAGACCGTCTCACGGATTTAAGTATATGAGATCGGTCTAACCCATTTACAACTCAAAGCAAATTAGATTCAAATTTACATGGATCAACTAATATGAGTCAGTTTATGATCGGTTTCACAAATTTGGACCCGTGAGACCGTCCCATATGAATTTTTGCCTAAATTTAATAGCTAATACAATCCGAAATATATTAAATATAATGAATGATGTGATACATCATTCTTTTGCAAAAATATAAAAATATTTTAATGAAAGATACATCGATTTTACTTGAACCAATGTTTAAACTCTGTACCAAATACGATGCTTTTTGGATCTAATTTACACCTAAATCATTTTTTCTGAAAGAATTTACACCTAAATCATAAGAACTGGAATAGCTACAGGCAACATTTAAACCCTGAAATAAATAGAGTTTTATATTAAAAAAAATCAATAAATAAATAATTCTACAATTATGAGCTCGTGAACCCTTCTATAATTATGGTTTGTGCGCTCTCTTACGTTAGATACCTGATACGGACTCAATCTTTGCACTTAATTAATTAAATAAATAATTTTATATTTAAGTGTGGAAGAGTACCAACCAAATTATCAAGTCATTGACTTCTAATCTCAGTCAAAAATTAAACCCATCTTTCAAATATCTATCCTGCAATCAAATATTTCAACAATTTATAATTTTACCTAAACAGCGCAAACAGTTAATTCTTTTAATTGCAATAAAAGAGGAAAGAATTTAAATTTAAATTTCAAATTAGTTATAAACTTATGTAGTCTAGGAAAATTTCCCAACGACTACAAACCAAAATCTGCCTCATTCAATAATAAAGCAACTTCCATAACGGCACGAGTCCAAATAGGTAAATGTAACGGCCCACTGCCGTGATTTTTAAAAACTTCCTCACCCCCACGTGTCTTTCACTCAACCGCCTACCTTATGTAACCGGTAACTATAACGCTCCTCTCTCTCCTCTCTCTAACCGGTTCTTTCGGTTACCTAATTCCACACTTATATACCACCTCTTCTTCAACTTCCCAAACTTATCCCTACAGTTATACAAAGATTATTTTGAATTTATGATTTATATCTATATAACTCCAAATATATAGATTTAAGGTTTTAGGGTTTACCAGATATGGCGGCGGGGGATGAAGTTCCGGGCAAGATTAAGGGGCCGTGGAGTCCGGAGGAGGACGCGTTGTTGAAGAAACTAGTGCAGAAACACGGTGCGAAGAATTGGTCTGTGATAAGCATGTCGATTAAAGGTAGATCGGGGAAATCCTGTCGATTGCGGTGGTGCAATCAGCTCTCTCCGGAGGTGGAGCACCGGCCGTTCACGGCGGAGGAGGACGAGATTATTCTCAAGGCGCATGCCAAGTATGGGAACAAGTGGGCGACGATCTCGAAGCTACTCAATGGACGTACCGATAACGCGGTCAAAAACCACTGGAACTCGACGCTGAAGCGGAAATTCACCGGGGATGGCGGCGGTGGAGAGGAACGGCCTGCGCAGGTCTTTAGGCGAGATGACAGAGGAGATGTTTCTACGGCGATGAGGAATCGATTGAGTTCGAGTACGGAGAGTTTGTCTCGTTCAGATTCCGATTCCGGTGAATCTGACGAGAATGTGAACATTTATTTTCCGGTAAAGAGGAATGCGTGGTTGGAGACTCCGGTGGAATCGCCGCCTCCCGCGGTGGCGGCGGATTTGGAAGAGACGGATTGCGATCAGCTGACCGCGTTGACTCTTTCTTTGCCGGGGACCGCGAGCGATACATCCGCGAAGGTGACTGGTGCAAAAGAATCATTATCAAATCTGAAGGCGTATCTGACGCGCGGCCGCAGCAGCGTGAGTAGCCGGTATTCTATTCCGGCGGCGCCGGAGATGGAAGACGATGCGAAGAAGAAGACGGCGTCGTTAGATCCAGATTTAATTGCGGTAATGCAAGACATGATCAAGACGGAAGTGAGAAATTACCTTTCAGAACATAAAGAGATTAATATGCCTGGATTTAAACGCACTGGAATTAGCAAGCTTAAAGATTAATAATTAAATCTTGATTGGATCAATTGGTTAATCGACAGAGAAGAAAGAGGAATTTTCTGTTTACTGTGCTGGCCCTGCGAATTTTGGTGATAAATTTTGAGTTACATCTGCGCACAGTATAACAGAAAGTTCCTTAAATCACATATGGACCTTTTATTTCTTCTTTTTTAGGTTTTGGCCCCTATTTTTTTTCAAAATTCTTTGCAGACAATATGCAGACAATTCTTATTATCTTGAGACTTCAGGTGGGTATATGAGTTGGTAAGAATAATTACCAGTGGTGAAAATTGGGAGTATGGTCTCCTCTTGAAAAATTATTGCTATGTTTTCTTGGAAGCTATTGGTTAAATTTTTTTAGCATGAATTTTCACTTTTTCTGTTGAATGACTTTTGGGTAGAACTGATATTCTGATTTGTTTTTTTTTTTTTTTTTGAAATTGTTTTAGAGAGTTAATTAGTCTTTTGAGTTAGACTCATATACTTATAGTACATTTTGTACCTGCCAATACAAAATTTGGGAACGTGGGAGAACCAGAGAATGTTGGAAAGTAGCGGTAGTGGGGAAATTGGGAATTGGGATGTAAATAATAGCTTCAATTGCAAATATGTATGCTTTCGCGGTTCTTGTGACTCATGGGTGACTACGATTAAAAAGACTTTGAGACGAGTGTTGTTGAGATAATAGGGGCTTGTATGAGGTTCTACCTAAGTCAATCATCCTTATAATACAAGATTATATCACTGGAACAATGTTGATATCTGAGTTGAGTAAACTGAATTTAGTCGAGTTAGATCAAAATGTGGGAACTAAGTCTCTTGTGACTTTCTTATAGATATATTTTTATTATATAAGCCCTGGTTGATTTTCAATCTTTAATTTTCAATTTGATGCAATATTGAGATTGAATATTCACATTTTTGTTTGACTTTAAATTTAAATAGAATAAGACAGTAGTGTTCCTTCAAGTGATTAGGGGATAATCATTTGACTTTGATTATGAGTATCATCAAATATTTATGTCAAATTACTTCTTCACTCTTCTAACTTTTTATTTTTATTTTTATTACTCTCTCAAAACTATTTCCTCTCTAACCCTAAACAATATATATTGTTCTTTGTCTTCTTCTTTTCTCATCTTTCCTCAATGGGAAGTCTATATGTTGACAAAAATCAGATGGACAGACATCTAATGGGCATCCATGAGACGGATCTAAAGATAAATAGAATTTCAACCCAAACCCATAAAAAAGTCCCATGCTTTTTTATGTTTTGTATGATCCGTCTCATGAAAATTGAGACCTCCTATATGTTTACATGGCATAGACGTTTTCATATTGTTTTTTTTTTCTTTTTTTTTAGATACGTTTACGTATTAAAATAGTTAAATACAATTCAACTTGTTAATGTGAAAACAGTAATTAGTGGCTCGCAATCTCGCATATAAGGTCTGAAATTCAAGATAGATCACTGTTTTGGGCCTTTTTCAGATGGATTCAATTTGTTTTTGGACCGTTATCAATTGAGAAATGAGGCTAGGCTTTGGTAACAATAAGGCCGAGTCTTCTCTATGTGGGTCTTGCTTAATCCCACCCCACAATACGGCCTAGTGGGCTGTTTTGGACTGTAGCTCTCAACTAAAGCCCAAACCAAATAAACAAAAAAGCCCGACTCTTTAGGATTTCCACTCTACCAGAAACATAGAGCGAGAGATATAGAAACAAGAAAATACAGAAAATAACATCAGTCAAATTGAGGGATCTTCCGATCCAATTACCAATAAAAAATATAAAAAATTGTTGTAAATATATCAAGAGCTAGAAACTAGAGAAGAAGAAGAGGGAGATGCTGCCTTGGGGAAAATTTTGAATGATTGCATTTTTTTTTTTATTTTGCAAGTGAATTTGTGTTTGCGGATTTTCTATTCCACTTTTTACTCTATTATCCGAATAAATGACATATATAAATATATTAAAACAATCAACAATCTTGATTAAAAAAAATCAACAATCCAAAATTATCTGAATAACACATATTAATAATCCAGTTAAGTGGAACATGAAATATATAGTACCTTATTTTTCTAGCCTTATCCAATTAAGTGGAATAAGAAATATGGTACTTATTGTTGTAGAAAATAGCTCACATCTCTTATAGTCGAATGTCAATCATCGATTCATAATAGAGGATATCTATCAAAAATTAGCACTTGTAGATAGACGACGTATTTGGTGATTTGGTGTGAAACTTTTGACCCATGATTTGTTTCCTAAAACCATCTCCAACCCATTGGATCAAATTTAGTGTAAAAAGTACACCAAATTTGGTGTAATTTTGTCAAAACCATCTCCAACCCACTCCAACCCATTATACCAAATCTTACACCAAATGAATATTTTGTTCTTTCTTTTTCATTTTTATAACAAATAAATTTATTTATTTATACAATTATTTCGTTTACGTATATTTTGTTACTATTAATGTAATTAAATAAAAAAATTATATTTAATTAATATTACATTAATTAATTATTAAAAAAATAAATATTGCAATTAATATTAGTATCTCTTTTGGTTTAGATTATAATTATTTGTTAATTATTATTATTTATATAAAATATTAATTATTAAAACCATGTTATATAAATTAATTATACACAAAATGAGGATACAATTGAAATTTAAATTTGAAGTTTAAGAGAATTGGGGGGAGGGGGATAGGGGATATTGTATACACCAAATTTGGTGTAATACTATTCACTACACTAAATTTGGTGTAAGGTTTAGAGTTGGATTGAAGAGATTTTTTTGTATATTAGGTGCAATAATATAGGTTATAGAGTTGGGTTGAAGATGCCCTAAAAAATTATGCAATCAATCCATGATTGTGTCAGTGCCACCACAGTCCACCGAACAACGTCTTCACCAACTCTAGAGAGTCAAATATCAAGATTATAGTTTTTGATTGGTGGAAATGTTTGAAAAACTCATTTCCATTTTTATTCTTTCCCCATTAGGAAATCAAGATGTGGGCCAATTTATTATTGAAAAGCTTTTTTTTTTTCAATAGAATTGGCAATCACTATTCTTCGGGTGCGTACTCATAAATCCCTCAAGTTTGACGCAATAATCTGGAAGTACGCCAGTCAAATTAACCACACTAGACAAAGGTTGTGTCATTGTGTGACAGGCTCGATCAAGTGATCAAGGGTGAAGACTTGAATTTGAGATCTCTGCCTTCAGTACACATCATTTGAACCATTTGATTGAGTCTATATCTCAAATGATTTTTATATTTAATTGTTGGATAAGATTTTTTTGATTTAAAACTATATCTCTATTCCTTAGCCACTAACGGCTAGATAATTAACTACTTCCCATTTTATAGGTTAGTGGTTAAATGAATTGATAATTATTTTTTGGTTATAAAAGGAGCAGATTGCTATTCATCAAAATGGATGCACGACATTTCACAAGAACACTATTCCTCTTCATTTGCTTACCATTATGCTCTCATTTTCAACAAATAATAAAAAAAAGCTCATCTTCCTTATTAGAGAAAAATTATAACTACAACCGAATATTTAATTTCATCCATTGATTTGAGCATGGAGTTTACAAGTGGTTTGAGTTTCTCTTCGCTGCACACGAGAGCACCAACGGGTTGTCGAATCTTAGGAGAGGGACGTGCTATCAACAAATTTACCAGTACAGTGGGGGCGTTTTCTCTCTAAAGAGAGTACTATGGCGTGCTTCGACCCAAACTATCCTAAACTTATCTCCTATTTAATTTTTTTGGCTTCTTGTTATTTTTATTGTTGTTTGTTCCTAAATTAGTAGAAATAATCTCTGTTGTTTTGTGCTTAAATTTTCCAACAAGTTTAGAGAGGAAATCTGTTTCTATTAATTTAGGATTGTTTGCTACTTGCCGAACATGGATTGGAGGGTAAAAAAAAAAGTCCTAGTACTGTGTCGATTGTACATGATCGTGATAAATATGATTTTATTACGAATATTAGATATGGTACTTGTGGGATAGCCCGACTTATGAGGGATAAACAGAGTAATGAGTTGGTTGCCATTAAGTACAACGAGCAAGGCTTCCCAATTAGTTTTGTAACTTCAATTGCATTAAGTCGTTTACTCTCTCTATTTGATTTCCGAATTAACTTGGAGTATTATTAGTGTCTAATTTGACTTACAATTATCATCATCCATACGTTGAATCTTCTTTTGAAATTGTTTTTTTTTTTCCTTTTTCTTTGGCTGCTCGTGAGTTGCTAATTGTTTCTCTCTTATAATTGAGTGATATGCCTTGTGCTTTCTTAGGAAATGATTTAATATACAATATGTTGAATCTTGTAAGATCGTAAAATGGAAAGACATCGAGTTGTACTTCAAAATTTTCAATTATCTTTTGTCCATCCTCTAAGAGTTTTCTTCTGAATTGAGGTAGTTTGAAATCCTCAGAAGTACTCGTATTGCGCCACAAGTTTAAGATTGCTAAATAGATCCCTGAGGAATATGCTTGCAAAAAATTATGCGTAACACTGAATTTAGTATTACTCAAAGATTGTAGTTGTGTACTTGGTAAATAATCTATAAGGAAAGATGATATATAATTATAAACTACTATTATGATGCACCTCAGACTTCTCTGTGAGTGGATGATAACTATGTATCATTCTCTGTTGAAGTGTGGTCTGGGCAGGATTCTGTAAACTTATCATAATATGGGTTTGTTTGCACAAACTTCTTCACATAAATTATTGAGTGCCGGCAGGAATTGGTTCTTGGTTTTATATAAAAATTACAACTTCACACACCAAATATATGCACTTATATATTTATACTGACAACTTTATGATGATGATTTTTTCCTTGTTCTAGTATAATTTCCTTCTGGTGGTAATGTTATGTTCAAAGTGCAAATTGTGTTACTTTATTGCAGGACATGTAATCTGTTATCTAAATATTTGATCAAATACAGTAAGCATGCATTTGTTGGCCTGCCAACTTGTTCTTGGTCCAATACATAAAAGTTTTTTGCTTTTAAACTAAATTATATATGGATGTTGACCGGTTATTAGCTCCAGTCAACTACCTTTGTTGCACAAGAAAGACTGTCTATTAACACGCTTATTTGACAAAATTTTGAGTCTTAAAAGAGCTTAGTTCACATATAAGAAATCTTTGGACTGGAGGCTCATTGTATGTAATGTGGCTAAAGTGCTTCTGATGAAATGGTTGATTTTTATAAATTGCATGGCATGATGCATGAAGTGACGCATTCTTATTTTCCCCAATCTAATAGTGTGGCCAGGAAAAAAATAGAACATTACTTGATATGGTGAATACAATGCTACCTAGTTCTGGTTTGCATGAAATTATTGGGGTGAAACTTTATATTCTACTTGTTTGATTCTTAATAGAGTTCCTTATAAAATTTCTGACAAGACTCCTTATAAGTTGTGGAAGGATAAACAAACATTCTCTTAAATTTTTAAAAGTGTGGGGGTGCCTAGCCAAGGTTAATATTCCTATTTTTAAGAAAAGAAAAATAGGCCCCAAAACTGTTGATTGTGTTTTTGTTGGCTATTCTTTAAATAGTCCTACTTATAGATTTTTAGTGGTTAATTTTGAAGTTCCTGAAATTTCCAATAATATCATTATTGAATCTAGAGATGTATTTTTTGAAAATATTTTTCCTTTGAAAGATAAATTGTCTAGGCCTGTTGGTGCATGTTCTAGTTCTAATGTTAATGATTCTTCTCCTACTGTTTTTAATGAGGTACCTGTTGAGTCTAAAAGGAGTAAAAAGAGTAAAAAAGCTAAAAAAAATTGGTGATGATTTTTATACTTTTTTACTTGAAAATGACCCTAAGACCTATAATGATGCTATGTTGTCCGTAGATGCTTCGTTTTGGAAAAAAACAGTTAATGATGAAATGAACTCCCTTATGATTAAAAACTTGGGTTTTAACAGACCTTCCACCTGGTTGTAAAACAATTGGGTGTAAATGGATTTTTAAGAAAAAGTTGAGGATTGATGGTTCTATAGAAAAATGCAAGGTCAGGCTAATTGTTACGGGTTTTGAGCAAAAACCTGGCATTGACTTTTTTGACACTTACTCTCCTGTTTCTAAAATTACTACCATTAGAATGTCGATTGCTATTACCTCTGTTTATAAATTAGATATCCATCAAATGGACGTAAAAACCGCCTTCTTAAATGGTGATTTGGAGGAGGAAATTTATATGAACCAACCGAAAGATTTTGTTGTGGCCAATGAAGAAAAGAAAGTGTGTAAGCTTGTTAAATCTCTTTATGGATTAAAACAAGCTCCAATATAGTGACATGAAAAGTTTGATAGTGTTATAATGTCTAATGGTTTTTATATTAATAAAGGTGATAAGTATGTTTTTATCAAAATTGTCAATGATACTTGTGTAATTTTGTGCTTGTATGCTGATGATATTTTGATTTTTAGTAGCAACATTCATGTTATTAATGAAACTAAAAAATTATTGTCTAATCATTTTGATGTGAAAAACCTTGGCCCTATTGATGTTATTTTAGGGATAAAGATAATTAGAAATGGAAATTCTATTTCTTTATCGCAATCTCATTATCTTGAAAAATTATTAAATAAATTTAATTATTTTTGTGTGAATCCAATAAATATCCCTTATGATCCAACTGTTAAGTTGAGAAAAAATAAAGGTGCTAGTGTTTCTCAACATAAATATTCTCAAATTATTGGATCATTATTGTATTTGATGAATCATACTAGACCGGATATTGCGCATGTTGTTGATAGATTAGCAAGATACACACATAGTCGTAATAATAACCACTGGGATGTATTGGAAAGATTGTTTAAATATATATATATATATATATATATATAAGCAAAAACGTCTTGATTCCCGCCCAAAATTTGGTAGCTAATCTGGATCTAAATTGATTTTGTTATTAACTCCTGAAATATCGAGATACGTGCAATATACAATAAATTAATCATTTGTTATTTTATTTATCTTGAGACCTACTGCAATTTACAAGGAATGACAGACATGTATTCTTGAGTCAAGTGATGGGAATCTTTGTCTTCCCAATATGTAATATTTAAATATTATATTAAAGTAGTGGACAAACAGATGGAAACCATGTGACAAAAGTAAACATTATTTTGATATTCTTTGTTTAATTAAATCAAATAGGCAAACAAATCAGCCATCTATATATATGTTTGCTTCTTCATTTCAAAACACATCATTTCCCGCATCTCTGCATCTGTGATTCAAAATTCAAATATCTCAAAGTCTTCAAAATTTGAAGAAATTCTCTTCAAATGGCTCATGTATTCAATTTGATTAAGGACATAATCCAAGTAAACTTCAGTGGACGTTGAAGCTCCAATTAGTGCGATTTTATAATGTACCTGCATATGGAGACAACTCTAATATTTACAGCTTAGAATGTGTTTTCCATGACAAAGAGGTAATACAAATGTACTTTTCTTCTGTTTATATATAACAAAATAGAATGATACGTCTTTAACATATATTTTCTTCTTTTAATCAGGGGTCAAAAATTCATGCTACTATCAAGCGGCAACAAATCGAAAAATTCCAGCCCATTCTATCGGAAAATCATTTATATGCTGTTAAAATTTTTATTGTGGCTGATAATATGATGAAGTACAAGACCACAACGACAAAATACAAAATAATATTTGTTGGAAAAACTTTGTTGATGGAATTTTTTGATGATGATTTCCCATGTATGATATATGATTTTAAACCATTTGACTCATTCACAGATGTGGACTCTATTGATGAATCCATACTTCTTGGTAATAATAGAACTATAGTTACTTTAAAAATTCAAAATTTCAGAATGTATTTTATAATTATTTATATTTATTTTGACAGATGTGATAGGAAGGATGACTGCCAAAAATTCTCCTCAACATAAACAGTTGCGGGGATCTACATACCAAGACGATTGATATAGTTTTAAAAACATCCAAGAAAATATATATTTATCTTCGTTTGGTTTGTACTTATGATCCGTCTTTCAAATCTGTTTTTTTCTCTTCTTAGGGGCATCACATTGGCATGCACGCTATGAGGCGAGTATGTTGATACTTTAATGAATCATTTATCCACAGTTGGCGACAACCCTATCATAATTCTTCTTCAAATGTGCCGAGTTAAAAAATACAAGGGAAAATTCGTGTTTCTAATACATATTATGTCACGAAAGTCATGATAGATACCGAAGTATGCGAGATTATTGATTATCGTAGCCGGTAAATTAAACATTTGTATCTATATAATATATATTATATACAATAATTATAAACAAATAATATATTAATTTTATCATTTTTTTTTGTAATTAGCTTTATTACAGAAGGCAATACCATTACTTCAGTGACCAATATTTCTTTTCCAACAAATGCGTTCGCAGAAGATCTAGAAAGCTCAAAAGTCCTTTTCAGAACTATTGAACAAATTGAAGAGATTGGAGAAGTTTGTTTCAATAACTTAATTATTTTCATCTTTATTTATTATTAGTGTTGGTCTGTTATATTTAAAAATTTGGACGTGCTAATATTTTAATTAGGTTGGAAATTTCTGGGTTTTTGGAAAAATTGTTGCCGTAGAATCTGGCATAGATTGGTGGTAGATATCATGTACAAAGTGCCCCGGAAAAATGACACCTGCAGTTGGAAAATTTTATTTTGAAAAATGTGATTCATGGGATCCTGTTGGTAATATAAGGTAATTATAATTTAATAATTGTTGATCATTTTTTAGTATATTAATTATCAGTTTTAATAATTTTAACTCTACAGGTACAAGATTCAAGTGCGTGTTATTGACCACACGGGAAATGCAATGTTCCTAATATGGGATAGAGACGGTATGGAGTTGATTGGAAAACCAACATTCGAGTTGAAAGAAAATAACTACGATGTAATAAGATATAATAATTTCTTTATTTAATAATATTTGAACAATATGTTTTTATGATCTAATAAACATTTTCTTTAGGTTCTTCCTAGAGAAATTGAAAATTTGGTTGACTTGAAAGTTCTATTCAATATTCAAATAAAGGCCGTCCAAAGTGGAAATTATAATCACACATACACAATCATAAAATTAACTGTCGATAATGGGCTGACTGATAGATATTGCTCATTATTCTTCGAGAGTCAAGAATCTGATATTTTTTTCAAGCTAAAGGAATCCGAAATCGGTGATGATAATGAGGTATATTTTAAATGATTTTTTTTGTTAAAGCTTTTTTATTTTATTGTTAATATAGATTTTATTGATATTTGTTATTTGTTTTTTGTATTTGTGTTCGTCCAAGGATGAGGTTACGACTCATGAGGTTAAATACAAAGAAGACATTTATTTATGAGGATATTGTTGAAGACCCAATTGAAAAGAAAGTTGATTGATGAATTCTCATCCACTGCTAAAGATAAGAAGATCAAAGTTTATATCAAGAAGGGGAAAGAGTGAATGGCTTGCTTGGTGGTGTTAACGAGTGAATTACTTTGTTTGTTGTTTTTTTATGTTTTGGATGATGTATGAGAATAATGTTTGATTTGTGTTTTTAATTAGTTTTTGTTTTATGATGGTTTGAATGAATTGGCTCTTTAGTATGTAATGTTGTCTCATTTTTAATGATGTTCTAGAAATAAATTAATATTTTGTTTAACTGTAATATATGTATTTCTGATAACTAAATCATTTTTTTTACATAATCTTATATATTTTAAGAATAATCTTATGTTTTCTACATAACTAAATCTTTTATTATGTTCTAGAAATAAATTAATATTTTATTTAACTATAATATATGTATTTACGATAACTAAATCATTTTTTTACACATAAGCTTTATGTATTGTAAGAACAATCTTATGTTTTCTACGTAACTAAATCAAATTTTTTCGTAAATGTTCATAACATTACTATTTAATGTCCCAACGAAAATTTTAGCAAGATAAATAAATTTGTTTTTGGTCGAAAATTAGAATCATAATTTTCCGAATATTTTCATTAAGAAATTTATAACTAAATCATTTTTTTTACATAAGCTTTATGTATTGTAAGAACAATCTTATGTTTTCTACGTAACTAAATCAACTTTTTTTCAGAAATATTCATAACATTACTATTTAATGTCCCAACGAATATTTTAGCAAGATAAATAAATTTATTTTTGGTCGAAAATTAGAATCATAATTTTACGAATATTTTCATTAAGAAATTTGATAAGAATATAATTAACAGAAGATTACCGTTTGATTCAGTGGAGATTCCTTGAAGATGCCAAAAACAAAAACATTCATAATAGAAAATCACTGAAGAATAAAAAAAAAACTGAAGATCGGCTAAAAGAGAAAAACTATTGATAGATAAATAATTTGGTAGAATTATTTCACCCGTGAAATACAATAATGAAACTTTAATGGCACTTTTTTAGATATAAAATAATTAGTTAATGGGAGGCAAAAAATGCTTTGAATCTCACAATATTTAGTGACATCATGATGTTTCCCACAAATTATGCCATTGAGTGGCCAAAAAGGTAAATCACAATAAACACCCACTATTTTAACGCCATTAGTTAAATGATAATGGATATTTCCTACTCCCTCTAATACAATATTTTATCAAAAGTAAAATAAAGTATCATGTAACTTAAAAATAACATTTTCAGATATAATATACAAATACAACTTTAGCCTTAATTATAAAGATTCTATATAATTTAATGACATTAGGCAGCCAAAAATGCCTTTAACACCATAATTTTAAATGATATCATGGTGTTTCCTACTAATTATGTGATTAAGCAGCCAAAAAAGTGTCCAACAAATAAAATCACTTTTTCCAATCTAATAATGCCCTTAGCAATCAAAAAAAGCTTCACATACTTTTTTTTAGAAGCCTCACACACTATTTTTACTTATTCATAAAATCGACATTTATGTCTATATAGGTCAGCAAACAACAATCTACTTATTTCTGTTCAACTTATTCCTATACCTTCAATTGTTTAAACAATCTCAACATTGACTAAGCAAGCTCAAGATTGACAGTGGATTATCAAAGGGTAAGTCGTTTCATAATTAAATGTTTTTTTATTTTAACCCAAAAAAAATTGCACATACCTGATGATTTCTAATGAGATGCAATTTTAAATGCTTATTCCCATATTTCATATCTGTTAAGATATAAAGAAAAAAAAAGAATGTTAGCTTTTGTAAACCAATTTATAGGCATACATTTTATTCATACAATTCATCCGAGGAAACTCATTCACAAAATATTCAACATAAAACTCTATCGGATACAATCATGAGTACAAACCCTGACATCTTATTCAAAATTCTCTATTTACCATATTATAATATGAAATATTTTGAGTAGTTTCACTTGCATGACTATAAGCATGAATTAGTAGTGATCACAGTTCTACAATAGCATATATTTGTATGCAAAATAGTACACTTACTATTTTTGTGCAAAATATTATTTATATTATGTTCCCAGCATGTTAATGTGATGATTTTTGTATCTATAGTTTTCAATTTATTTATATTAAAATGTCCAAATATAAACTTGTGTTGAATCTATGATACATGTATACAGTTGAAGCATCATAGTGCAAACAGAAGTGTTGAGGCCCAATAGATATGAGGATTACAAAATCTACTACTATTTCAAGCAAGCACAAGATTGACAGTGGGTCATCAAAAGGTTAGTGGTTTCATAATAAGATTTTTTTTTTATTTTCATAAATAAAAATGCATATACCTGATGATTTCTGGTGAGATGCAATTCTAAATGCTTTTATTATCATGCTTATATATTAGTTTAAGATATAAAAAAAACAAAATTTAGAAGTTGTAAACTCATGGGTGCATTTGGAAAGAACTGGAAATCAATATCCTTACTAGGCTTAAATTATAGGTCTAGAGCTCAGGCCGGGGTCAAAAGGTTTTTATGAGATAAAATGGTACTTTTGAGAGCGAAAAAACACCTACCTTTATACTGTTATAATGATCATTCTATTCATACAAAAAAGTAATAAGTTATAATAATATTCCCACTAAAAAGATTTAGACAATAATTATACCTTTTAAATATGCAAACTATAAAAATGCAAATTATTGATGCATCAAATCACAACAAAATTGATTGCTTTTTTAGACACTAAAAAATAGTACAAATGTATGATATGTAATTTGCAAATACATACTTCCAGATATTACTTGAGTAGCAGAATTTTTTTAATCAGATTAGCTCACTTTTTCCTTACCATGATGGGGAAAGTGTTGTCCATGCTTCAAATCAATAACATAAAAGAAGTAAAAAAAAATTACATTCTTATCAGTCTCCAAAGGACTTTGTGTTCAGTATCTCATCCTCTCTTATCTTTAGATGAAATATAAAATATAAAAATTGTTAAACAATTACTTTTAAAAAGATAGAGTAAATCTTACCAGGAAACATTGTAAATATATCATATTGGGTTGTATTGAACTAAAAAGGTTTTAAACTGTCTTAAAGAAAAATTAAAAGGGTTTTAAACTCAATTGAGTTAAAAGAAAGCTTTGAAAATGCTCTAGAAATCAAAATAATGCAGTTCTGTTAGAAATGTATGTACATATGTATCCGAATTTTTATCCAAAAAATGCCCTAAAATTAAAATAAAAAAACAAACTACAAGAAAACTTATATAATCGATTTCTGAATTTTTTTGATTGCAAAATACTATAAATACAAAATTTACAACCAGATCCGATGTTTTATCGTGAAAAACGACAAAACTTTAAAATCTACATTTTTTCGTCACATAAAAAACCTAAACCCATATATGTTTTCAAATCTATTACCAAAAAGACCCGATCAGAATAGAATATTTTTTAAAATCAAAATACTAATATGAAAACAAAACTAATCAAACAATGGCGATCACATTTATCGATTGAAATGAACAAAGATAGTAAAATGAAAAGACAAAAAAATGTTAATTTGTAAAACAAAAAAAAAGCAAAAAAATTCTTAATGACTTCTATTTGAACGAAAATTTCCAGATTTGATATGAAAAATATATATTTGAAATTTTGAATTATGTTGAATGTGCGGTACAAATCGAAAGATCTGAAAATAAATAATGTTAAACAAATTCACAAAAAATAGGGTGGGAGTCATTATAACAGAATTGTTTTGGAATGCAAGCGTACAAAAACTCCAAAAAAAAAGGGTACTTTACTAGAACATAAATTTTCAGATCTGAAACAAAAAAGAATTTTTTTCTGAAATCATTCGGAAAAAATATCAGATCCCATATAAGAAAAAATATAGATATTTAAATTTTCAGTTCTGATATTTTTTTGAAATTTTTGGTAAAAATTCAAAGCACATATTTAATAACAAAAAAATAAGAACCATAAAAAAAATTTACAAGTGTCTTCCTTCGAAAATAAATTTTCAGATCCCATATAAATAAATATAGATCTGAATTTTTTTTGTAATATTTAACCCCGAATTCAGATGGCTAAACTAAAAACCACGAAGGAAAAAAGGTTATATTAGATCATTCGAACATCAATTTACAGAACTATAATAATAATAAGTAGATTAAAAAAACGGTTTACTTATACAGATCCGAAGCAAAACAATTTCAAATCTACAAATTTATGATTTGAAAACTCAAAAACCCGGACATGTGATGATTTTTTTCTGCACAAACAAGCTTACCGTTCAAGTACAGTTGAAATTAGAAAAATAGAAAAGGAATATGAAGATATGTGTATATAACAAGTTAGATTGTTGGAGAAGAAGCAAACATGGAAGAAATTCATTTTGTTTTATGGTTTTCTGAGAGGCTGCCATTTTTTTGAGAGATAAGTTGTTGAGGGTAATTTATTTTAGAGAGAGAAATAAATTGTGAGAATGCTTTGTTGGAACTTAGAAGGGTTTGTTCAGACGATGAGATATTTTATTTCAATTTCTAACTTTTTTATTTATAATACATTGGGCTAAACCTGCATGCCCATTTGTATGTTACTTTGGAAATTTGTACTTTTATAAAACTTTGTTGATTTTGAAATCACAGCTTAAAGCTGCAGGCCCATTTTTTTATTATAAAACTTTGTTGATTTTGAAAACAGAGATTAAAGCTGCATGCCCATTTTTTTAATTATAAAACTTTGTCGATTTTGAAAACAAAGATTAAAGCAGCATGATCATTTGTTTTTAATTATAAAACTTTGTCGATTTTCGAAAATACAGATTAAAGTTGCAGGCCCATTTTTTAATTATAAAACTTTGTCGATTCTATTTTATAACTAATTTTCAAAAAAAATCACGAAAATAGTTTCTCGCAGAAAACTTTCACCTTTTTTTTAAAATTTTTTTTTACGTTATCAAAATAAATTTTTAATTAACCCTATTTTGTTAAATTAGCGAGGAATGTGTTATATAGAGATAATATATGATCCATTCATTCTTTGAAATACATAAGTTTTTGTTGGTTATATGTTTGTAAATTTGTAAAAAAAAAAACATAATTACATTTTTGTTGGCATTTTCTTATTAAATTGTTATGGACAATTTTTTTCTTGCAGAAAATAATTATTTTCAAAAGTATAGTGGTGAAAGCAACAAGAACAACATGTTACGTTCGACATCAAATTCCCCTCTATCTGATATTACAAATGATACTTTTTTTTGAAGTTATAACTCTGAAATTTCTTTATTATTTTTCCTATAAAAATATATAATTATATATATAATAAATAATATTATTTTATTTGCAGGAAACACATGATTGAGGATTACCGAAAATTATTATTTCCCACGATTTTCATCAGTTACAGCTGCAAGTGTCTCTACTATTGTTAATTTAACGAATGATATAATGTTTCTCTTAACTCTAGAAATGTTAGTGGTGATGAAGATAAATCAATAACTCAAGGTAAAAGTATTCTATATTGTCTATTTCAATTGTGTTAACAAGTATATTGTTTTTAGAGTTTTTCATTTTTGTTGTGTTTTCGTTTTAGCTTAGTAAATATGCAATGAGTATTTTAATCATCCATATGACAAATAATGAATCTACACATTTTGTAAAAAGTTCAAGATTTTGACAAATAAAGAATAAAAAGATATTATCATTTGATATTCATAGACATATTTTATTTAATAAAAAATATATACACATAAAATGTTGTGTTGATATCTAAAAGGTTTTCGATATGATATTATTGCGTTCTTAACGTGTATGTATTGTTCATTAATAATATTTTCATTAGTTTAGAATATTATATTTCTAATATTAGTTTATTGTTATGCAGCTATCGTCCATAATTCAACCACAAAAATGCTACAAACAAAATGTAACAAAAATTTTTTATGTCACAGTGCGGTCCAAATTAATTCAGTGTCATCAATCGATATGTATATTAGGTTTGCCATTTTTTAGATAATTAGAATGCAATAATTTGTTTATGATATATTATAACTCTCGATTTGTTTTTTTTAAAGAATATTGGGATATCGGCGATCCAGCATACAAATATAGTTTTTATGGTGCTTTTTTGGTACGATGAGAGATTGTCATGCTATTATCAAGCACGGAATCCCAAGTATTCTCTATGTTGTATTCAAGGGAAAATCCAGCGTCCTACTTTAAAGCAGCCACCTCAGGAGTTACAAGATTTGTTATATAGAAATAGTGATAAAAGCAAGCACTTCCGCCAAAACATACGATCGTAAAACAATATGTTTTGTTTTACTTCAATGGGAGGGAAAATAAACAACCAGATAAATCAAGGTGGCTCTCCTCCTATTTTCAAACTTCATGGTCAAAATTATCATTTGATTGGAAGTCTCCTTATATCAGATGGTGCATCTCTTAAGTTTGCTCAGTTATATATTTATGATATTGAAAATGAAATTACAAATCGTATTGTTGCTGTTAGGTGATTGTTTTAATTCAGTATTTTATCATTTTTATTATTCGTATCTAATTGGCCATGATTTAATATTATACAATGTCTTTCCAAACAAGATCCTAATTGTCATGATTTTCATACTGAAATTGTGTCTGACTTAAAGTCCATGTTAGATAGAGATAATGTTTTGGTCAAATCATTCCGAATGGCTAAAGACAAAATGGTTCAAGAAGGGCGATCATATGTGAAGTTAAAATTGATTGGTAGACGGAATGGTGACGCAAGAAGGTATAACCTCCCGACTGCTTCAGAGGTTGTTGCCTTATATGTTGGCGATTTTGATCAAATGATGGGTGATAGGGATATTTAGGGATATTTTGGTTGAAACTAAGACAAGAACTTAAGCGGATAAATGAACTGAATGCTGCATATCTTGGTCTTCAATATCCCCTACTTTTCCCCTACGGTGAAGATGGTTATATGGAGGATATTCCATTTTTTGATGGAAAAGCAGGAACATTAGGCCGGAAAAAAGTTAGTATAAGAGAATTTTTTGCATATAGAATGCATGAAAGAGATTCTGAGGCTTCAACAATTTTGTTTTCAGGAAGACTTTTCCAGCAATTCGTGGTTGATGCGTACACTATGATTGAATCTACGTGGCTAACTTATGTTAGAATGCACCAGAAACAATTGCGATGTGAAATGTATAAAGGGTTACATGACGCCCTGTTACGTGGTGAGACTGATGCGTCTACTCAAGGAAAGCGGATTATACTGCCTTCATCTTTTACTGGAGGAGCAAGATATATGATTCAATTATCAAGATGCCATGGCCATATGTAAATGGGCGGGGCTATCCAGATTTATTTATTACTTTTACATGTAACCCCAAGTGGCCAGAAATTGTGAGATTTGTTGATAGCCGTGGATTAAAGCCCGAAGATCGCCTGAATATTGCGTGTAGAGTATTTAAAGTTAAGCTTGATGAATTGATTGAAGATCTTCGTAAGAACAAGATTTTCGGAAATGTCAAAGCCAGTAATTTTCTTTAGTGCATGTGTATTTTGTTACATAAAAATATATTTTTTATCATACGTAATGCACTTTATTTTGATTATGATAAATATAAATTAACAGCTTGTTTGTTATTATTTTACAAAGAATATACACTCGTTGAATTTGAAAGAGATGATTGCCTGATGCTCACATATTACTCTTTCTATCTAAGGAAGACAAATTCCCAACACCAGAAGCAATTGACTTGAGCTTGATGGATTGATTCAAGATCTTCGTAAGAACAAGATTTTCGGAAATGTTAAAGCCGGTAATTTTCTTTAGTGCATGTGTATTTTGTTACATAAAAATATATTTTTATCATACGTAATGCACTTTATTTTGATTATGATAAATAGAAATTAACAGTTGTTTGTTATTATTTTACAGTAATATACACTGTTGAATTTCAGAAGAGATGATTGCATCATGCTCATATATTACTTTTCCTATCTAAGGAAGACAAATTCCCAACACCATAAGCAATTGACCGCATCATTTCTACAGAAATACCTGATGAAACTGATGATCCAAAATATTATGCTGCAGTTCATGATTTTATGGTGCACGGTCCTCGTGGTGATGATAGAAGAAATTCTCCTTGCATGGTGGATGGCCGTTGCTTCAAATATTTTCCCAAAAAGTATGTTGATGTGACTTCAATTGTTGAGGATGGTTATCCAGTCTACAAACGCAGAGATACTGGGAGAATAATTTTTAAGAACGGGGTTTATTTGGACAATAGACATGTTGTTCCTCATAATCGATACTTATTGATTCGATATGGAGCGCATATGAACGTTGAGTGGTATAATCAATCAAGAGTGATCAAATATTTGTTCAAATATATAAATAAGGGCAACGATCGTGTCACTGCATCATTTTACAATAGCACAAATGATGATTCAGAAAAGACTGTCGATGAGGTTAATATGTACTACGATTGTAGATACATTTCCTCATGTGAAGCTGCTTGGAGAATTTTTGGATTTGAAATATAGTACAGAGACCCTCCAGTTGAGCGCCTGAGTTTCCATCTTCCTAATGAACATAATGTCGTGTTCTCTGATTCTGATAATATTGATATTGTTCTGGATAGACAAACGGTTAATCAGAGTATGTTTTTGGCATGGATGGAAGCTAATAAGAAGTATCCTGAAGCAAGAGAGTTAACATACGCTGAATTTCCAACGAAGTTTGTTTGGAAGTCGAATACTCGAGAATGGACTCCAAGAAAAAAAAGGTTTTGCAATCGGGCGCATTTTCTTTATTTCTCCAGGTTTTGGCGATATGTACCATATGAGATGTCTTTTAAACATAGTTCGTGGTGCTACCTGTTACGATGATATATGTACGTTTGGTGGGGTGTGATATCATTCTTTTAGAGATGCTTGCTATGAATTGGAATTATTAAATGATGATAAAGAATACATTGACGGTATTATTGAAGCAAGCGAATGGGCATCAACACAATCCATGAGGATCCTTTTTGCTACACTTTTATCATCTGAATGTATAAGCCGACCTGAAGTAGTTTGGGAGTCATGTTGGACCTATCTATCTGATGATATTTTATATTAGCAACGAAATTTGTTCCAATATCAAGGTATGCATCAATTAATGTATATATTTTGTTTAGATGTGTTCTTTATCTAATTTTTTTTAAACTGTGACGATGATATTAAGAGTTACGCCCTTGTGGAAATTGAGAAGATAGTGCGGATTTATGGAAAGAGTTTGCGTGATTTTCGATCCAATGCCATTTCCAAGTGATCAATTTTTCCAATTCTCAAGTAATAGGTTAATAAACGATGAGATGTGCCATGATCGAGTAAGTTTAACAGAAGAACACAAGAAGCTTATGTCTAACTTAAATGTTGAGTAACTCATGTTTACGATACCATCATCGATTCAGTTAATTCAGATATTCGAAAAGTTTTTTTCGTATATGGGTATTTGGAGGAACTGGGAAGATATTCATTTGGGAAAACTTTATCTGTTGGGTTGCGATCAAAAGGAGGTATCGTGCTAAATGTGGCATCCAGTGGTATTGCATCTCTCCTATTACCTGGTGGGAGGACTGCGCATTCTAGGTTTGCAATTCCATTTAATCCAAGTGAAGAATCAACTTGCAATATAAAGCTAGGAAGTCCTCTTGCGGAGCTTATATTCAAATTGAAGCTTATAATTTGGGATGAGGCTCCAATGATGCGTATGTATTGTTTTGAAGCATTGGATAGCACCATTAAAGACATCATGAAAGAAGTCGATCCTATAAAGAAAGAAATTCCCTTTGGAGGAAAGACAATTGTGTTTGGGGGATATTTTCGTCAAATATTGTCTGTTATTCCTAAAGGAAGTAGACAAGATATCGTTCACGCTACTATAAATTCATCGAATCTGCGGAATTCATTGTACTGTATTGAGATTGACCAAAAATATGAGATTACAAAACATGGAAGCTAATGAGAGTTGTGAAGAATTAAAACAATTTGCTGATTGGATTGCTAAGATATGAGATGGAAAAATTGGGGCGCAGCATGATGGATATGATACAATTGATATTCCAGATGAGTTTTTACTGAAAGATTTCACTGATCCGATTGCGGCGATTGTAAATAGCACTTATCCATTGTTTGGAAGCAATGTTGACCATGCGTCATATTTTGAACAAAGAGCTATACTAGCTTCCACTCTTGATGTCATTCAATTCGTGAATGAATATATGGTTACGATGAACAATTCTGAGGGAAGAATGTATTTGAGTTCTGATTCGCCATGTCATTCTGACAAAAATGTTGATCTCTTGAATGATGTTCAAACGCTTTGAATTTTTAAATGGAATCAAATGTTCCGAGTTCCAAATCATGAGTTGCATTTGAAGGTTGGAACTCCCATGTTATGTTACTACGAAACATAGATCATTCTCTTGGATTATGAAATGGCACCAGATTGATTGTTACGAGACTTGACAACCATATTCTAGAAGGACAAGTTCTTACCAGAGGGAACCTTGGTCTTAAAGTCCTTATTCCAAGAATGTTGTTGACACCTTCTGATCCAAGACTTCCATTCAAGTTTCAACGTCGACAATTTCCACTAATGGTGTCTTATGATATGTCTATCAACAAGAGTCAGGGTCAATCTTTGTCTAATGTAGGGTTACTCTTAAAAAAACCCATTTTTAGTCACGGTCAATTATATGTTGCTGTGTCCAGAGTTACTAATCCAAACGACCTTAAGATTTTGATTTGTGATAGTGATAACAATGATAGTACAAGATCAACAACCAATGTTGTATTCAAAGAAGTTTTCAAAATTTGTAATACATGTTTTTTCTGTAATGTATTTTTTTGTCTTGGCCTTATAATTTATTATTATATTACTCTTTAATTTTTTTATTTATTTGTTGTTATTTTTTATATAATCTTATACTCATTTGAAAGTTCTAAAAAATTAAAAAATATCTTAGTGTGCTTGGTGCATCGTACAGGTGGAATGAAATAAGTTTTTATCTTCAATGAAAGAGGTATGTTAATTATTTTTGTTAGCATGCGTGTTTTTTTTATTTTCGGTAACTAAACTTTTGAGCATTACTTTTAGAAATATATGAAAAAGTCATGTTCGTACATTAAATAATCAACAAATGGCACATAGGCCCACCATGAAGATCACAAAGTCAACAGTAATATCCAGCAAAAGGAAACCATTCAGTAGTTCATCAAAAGGAAAGTGTTTTTTATAATTAATTTATAATTTATGAAAAAGCACTTACTTGAACTCATTGTATGTGTAAACTCAAATTTGTTTTTCTTCTTGAAATCACATGTGTATAAAAACAATTGTAATTAATGATAGATATGCAAAAACACATTTAAGATAAATAAATAATTTTTTTTTATGTATTTTCACCGACTATTGTTAATAAGAGTTGTAGGGCTCTTTTTAAAATAAATTCTTTTTTTTATCAAGATTAATTTTATAGATTAATTTTATGTTGATATTTCTACAGAGTTACCAATCTAAAGGTCTTAAATTTTTATGTGGTGATGATAGTGACCGTAGAAGTTCAACCACCAAAGAAACTTTTCAAAAGTATATTCATTATTTTATGTCCATTCAATTTGTTTGGAAGTCGAATAACTATTTAATCATTCATTTTCTAACCAATTGTTATTTGGCTTTATAATTAAATAATTTAATGATTTAAATCCATTTTTTTAAACCTTTAATTTAAATCTATTAAAATAGCTATATATTAAAATTAGTTTTATTTATTATATAATCCGTGCATCGCACGGGTGGATTACTAGTATTTAAAAGGGACTATTGATTATTATATTAACTTCACGGGTTTTCCTGATGTTTTAGAAGGTTACAATGATGCAAATTGGATCAGTGGTTCAGGGAAACAAAATTAACTAGTGGATATGTATTTACATTGGCAGGTGGAGCAATATCATGGAAGTCTGTTCAGACTGCAATATTTCGGTCAACTATGGAGGCTGAATGAATTGCCTTATGCTGCTTGCACTGAGGCTGAGTGGCTTAAAAGTTTTCTAAATGATATTCCTCTTTTGCCTAAGCTTTATTCCTTCTTCTATGTCTTTACATTGTGATTGATCAATTGCTATTGCTAGAGCTAAAAGCAAAAATTATAACGAGAAAAATAAGACACTTGACTGTGAGACATAAATCAATTAGGCATCTAATTTTTCACGGTGTTATTTCTTTGGATTTTGTCAGGCCTGAAAATAAAATTGTGGATCCGCTCACAAAAGGACTGGCACGTCAGCAAGTTTTACAATCATCGAGGGGAATGAGATTGGAGCCTATTAATTAAGTCACCACAGTGGAAACCCGTCTTCGGAGGTATGAAGATCACATGAACGAAGTTCAATGGGTACAAACGAAACTATAAAAAGGGTGACTTGGAAGAGCACAATATATTATAAATTATTTATTTTTTGTTGAATTTTTCCGAGTCCCATTCCAATGGTGTTTAGTACTCTTTTATGGACGATTGAGATCTCTTAATAAATTCAAAGACATAATTTTGCCCGGTGGTTGGTCACAAGTCACCCTTGGAGGATTCACCTACACGAACGTGGTGGTGGGGTCACCACTGTGGGGGTGTAGGCTACTTCCTAATGACGTTCATAATACAAGATTCCTGCGCATGACCGGAAAACACGCCACTGAGAGAACCACAATGTTTACTCATACTGTGGTGTGTGATATGTTGCCATCTAAGCACAAGGACTTAGATTCTATTCATGTCTCTATTGTCCTACATGTGGTAGTTCATTCACACTAAGTGGGGTTCAAACATGGAAGGTACCTACACCTATTGCACGATATTATATGCTTATTCAATTCTCAAAATTTATTTTCTGAGTTTTAAATTATGTGGGGGAATATTGATAAGATTTTTTTTGATTTAAAACTATATCTCTATTCCCTAGCCACTAACGGCTAGATAATAAACTATTTCCCATTTTTTAGGTTAGTGGTTAAATGGATTGATAATTTTTTTTTTTTTGGTTATAAAAGGAGCAGATTGCTATTCAACAAAAGGGGTGCACAACATTTCACAAAAACACCAGTCCTCTCCATTTGCTTACTATTATGCTCTCATTTTTTGCAAATAATATATAAAAAAAAACTCTTCCTTATTAGAGAAAAATTATAACTACAGCCGAATATTTAATTTCATCCATTGATTTGAGCATTGCGTTCATAAGTGGTTCGGGGTTCTATTCGTTGCACACGAGAGCACCAACGGGTTGTCGAATCTTGGGAGAGGGACTGCTACCAACAAATTTACCAGTGCAGTGGGGGCGTTTCCTCTCTGAAGAGAGCGCTATGACATGCTTCACCCAGACTATCCTAAACTTGTCTCATATTTAATTTTTTCGCTTCTTGTTATTTTTATTGTTGCTTGTTCCTAAATTAGTAGAAATATTCTCGGTTATCAATAGAATATTTTGACATAATCTAGTGCGGTCGAGTCTAGGAAACATTAGATGATACTCAAATTGTACAAGTATTGACTTGTGAGTCAATAGACTATATTGACATAATCTTTATATATATATTTTTTTTATTAAATATATCCTACTATTCGTAAATTCAGTTTGATAGATGAATTTCCCACCAACGAGAACGTGTGGTGCACCAACGAGAACGTGCGGTGGGGATGACGACGATGATATCTATATCTATTAGCAAAGTATACCCACTCAACTAAATAGAACAAGCAAACATGAGTTGGAGCACAAGTACGACTTACAAAAAGGTCTCCAAAAAAAAAATGCGAGTTTGTGTGGTCGAGAGTGGACCCTAGATTTGGTTTTCTTGGTTAGATTTTTCTTTAGAGGTGATAATTAATTAAAAGAACACCACCAACAAATTCTCCCCAAAGAGGTCAAGGCCTATAATCCTAGGAAGATAATAATATAAATGAAATTTTGGCATCAAATTTCCAAGTGAACGTGATATGCTTCACATGAAGAGTTGTGTTGTGACATGACAAGGAATTATATATTCCATACCCCCCCCTCTCTCTCTCTCTCTATATATATATATATTATATATATATAGGGGGTTATATAGAACCCCCTATTATATAGAACACATTGGACCAAATCTAGACCACATATCTACCTATTTCAATGACTATTATTAATTCTGATTAATGTTAATAAAATAAATGGTAAAGTCAAAATGGGGGCAAATTAGTCCACATAAAAATAGTGAGGTTGGCTAAATCTAGTAAATCCCATGAAAATATGGGAGTTACCCACAATTGGAGGCATCCTTCATTCAACCCACGCCGTGTAGTTAATTTCTAAACAAATTTGATGATATGTTTCCTTAACTCCATGTGCTAAATCTAGAAATCTCATGAAATTTCGTCATTCCCATTGTTTTTTAAAAAAAAATTGCTTGATATGGCCAGAATGTTGCTTATATGTGCTTAAATATTTGCTCACACGTATGCAAAATGTTGCTTATTTTACTGTGTTTTAAACTCTCACATTAATAATAGTTTGTTTAAGAAGAACTATCATGTTACACAAAAAATAAAAAATTTATACTTATATGGACTCTTATTCATTCAATCGTTGACGGTTTTTTTAACCCAGAAATTTGCTTGGGTGATATAAAATGTTCCTTATGTATGCATGAATACTTGCTTGTATGTATTCAAATATTTGATTACGTTCTCATTTGTTCTAACTCAGTACTTTGGTTAGTTATGGCTAGACATTTGCTTACATGTGTATAACTATACGCTTATGTATATTCTAAATGTTGCTTAATTATTTATTTTGTTTGAATCAGTTGGGATTGCACATGTGCCACGACAGTGGATTGAAATAACATCGAATTCATCTCCGAATTGGATACCAGAATGTGACGAAAATATGACTCCATAAAAAGGAATTAATTTTGATAATATCGACAACGGAATACCATTTTAAAAATGATTCTTAATAAATAAAAAAAAGAATGTGTTTGAGAATATGTTGTGACTGTTAATTTATTTGTTTAATACTGTTTATTCACATATTACAAATTGCCTATGTGTGGTTATTGTAATGCTTATTACTACTATGTACTCAACTTATTTGTGATTGTTATAGTGCTTTTCGAGCAAATAATTCGACATTCTTGCAAAATTTGGTTACTACAGTCCCATATGTTCAATTGGTTATTTGTGCGTAAAGTATTGCTTGTGAAAGGATGTTATGGTGCTTAGAAATCAATTGAATTACGCTTACAATACCATCAAACCATGAAAATAATTGTTTTCAAAGCAATTGAATTCTGCTTACAAAGCAAATGAATACTGCTTTCAAGACAATGCACGCCGCTTACAAAGCAATTGAATTACGCTACATATCTAAAACCATGAAAATAAATACAACACTAACTAGAAAATATTCCTATATCAACTACGCATGTACGTTCAAACCAACCATATTTAAAATTGCTATAAAATACTACAATATTCAACATTTTGATCAAAAGTATGAAACAACAACGTTTCGTTGTGATCCTAATCGATTTGGCAAACTCCTTCGCCCGTCCCAAAACCGACTCCATCTGCTCGTTCATTACAACTTTTGTCATTTCCAACAGACAATCTATCAAAAAAAGACACTAGTCATTTATATAAAATATTTATTAACAAACAAAATATTTATAAGCATAAAAACCAACCAAGCATAAGCATAATATAAGATATGTATAAGCAGAAAACAAACTATAGATAAGCAGAATTATAAAAAACAATAAGCAGTTGAAAACATCAATAAGCAATCCCCCAACTTTAGAAAAACAAATATGGCAATACTAATTACCCCCTAATTTGAGAGCATAATATAAAACATAGATAAGCATAATATAAAACATACATAAGCATAATTATCAACAACAACATGCAGTTGAAGCCTCGCTAATCTCCCTGACTGCTAACTTTGTTTTTTCAACTAATAAAATCAGTAAATAAAAAATAATAAAAAACAATAAAAAACCCACAAGATTCTGATTATGCATTTAGAAGAACATAGAGATGCAGAGTCGCGATTGACGAAAGCGCTATCGTACCTACACCACGATTGTCAGTCGTGTATATTGCACCTAGACGTAAAGCCGGAAAACATCCTGATCGATGAGAATTATCGCGTGTTCGTTTTTGATTTCGGGCTTTCGAAGCTCAAAGGAGGAGACGAGAGCAGAGTGGTCACCACGATCCGTGGAACCAGAGGTTACTTAGCACTGGAATGGATATTGGAGAACGACGTGTCTGAGAAATGCGATGTCTATAGCTACAGAATGGTGTTGTTGGATATTATCGGTGGGCGGAGAAATATATGTAGAATGTCGAAGAAGAAATTCAAATTTTTCCCGAGAATCGTGGTTGAGAAACTGAGGGAGAGAAAAATAATGGAGATTGTGGATGAGAGGCTGGTTATGGTTGGAGGGGTTGATGAGAGGATATTGCAGAGAATGGTTGTTGTGGCTTTGTGGTGCATACAGGAGAAGGCTAAGATGAGAAGATATGCAAGATTTTGGATTACACACGTCTCTTAAAACCGTTCATATTTTTTAGCCCACTACCAAAAATAATTTCCCTCCCAAAAATTGATATTAATTAAAATTACCAAAAAGTCCCTTTTTTATTAAGTTATATACTAAAAAATGGTAAATTCTGATTAATCTCAACCATTTAAAAATTAAATCAATGTCTCAAATTTGGTCTCGTGTACTCACATAAGTTATGTGGACTCACCTGATCCAAATCCTATATATATATATATTATTTAAAAAAATGAGTCTATGTAAGACCATCTCACATACTTAGTCTAAATTCCAAACACCAACACTCAAATTCAAATATAAACCAAAGCCCAAACTTTACGATATAACACTAAGTTAATGTAATTTTACGAACTTCACGATATATGACTATGTTAATGTAATTGCTACCACTGATTGGATATAGACAAAATTCACAATTTTATATGATTACATCAGAGTAATTCTATAATTACTACCACTGATTGGATATAGTTATTGGATAATGAACATAAATATTTACGATCTCACACAAATTTGTGTATTTATTTAAATCTCAATATATATCACTTGATTGATTTTGATAAAAACTCTATGGGAGATCATCACGTATATCGTCTTTTTCTCAACATAAAATATTGGAAGCTACTTAGATGGCATATGTTGATCAACTTACAATAGCAAGTAATCCAAATCACACCAACCAAAGAATCGATTAAAAGTCAAAAATAAAGGCTATATTCATCCATATCAACACATCAATGTTTCCTATCTTTCATAAAGTCTGATTGCATAATCCAAAGAACCAAAACAAAAACCACATAATATATAATATATACTTGATCGTTTTCACCAAAGAAAACACAACACATCATTTTCATTTCAACTCACGGTGCTCAAGATCATAAAGAGCACTAAAATATGTCTTATTACATAATTATATCAAACAAACATATAACTCTTTTTTTTTGTGTGTGGATGTTTAGGATTAATTCATTAATCAAGTTTGCTCCCAGCAACATCGACCACGAATCTGTACCTAACATCGTTCTTTTCGAGCCTCTCCAAAGCAGTGTTGATGTAATCCATTTTCACTATCTCAATGGTGGATGTGAGGCCCTTTTCCTTGCAAAATTCCAACATTTCCTCTGTCTCTTTCATGCTACCAATAAAACTTCCTGTGATACTTTTCCTACCTACATTAACACCACAACAAGACGTGTTGATAAATTAGTTAGGTAGAAATAGTAATACTCATAAGTATAGCAAATTTTAGTTAAGTTTTAATTTAGGGATACTAACATAAAAACCCCTGAGGTTCGGGCTAATTACAAAAAAAAAAAACCAAAGCTTTTCGAAAATTATAAAAAAAACCTTGAGATTTGATTCCGGTTACATCTTCCTCATTTATAAGTAAAAAACATTTCAAAAAACCCCCCAATAGTTACCCGCTTAAATTTGAGACAGAATCAAACCTTAGGAGCTTTATGTAATTTTGAAACATTTATAGATTTTTTTGTAATTAGCCCAAACCTGGGGGTATGTTTGTAATTAGGAGCTTTATGTAATTTTGAAACATCTATGGATTTTTTTGTAATTAGCCCAAACCTGGGGGGTATGTTTGTAATTATCCCTTTAATTTATTATAACTTGATGCCATCTAATAGGCACCAATATTGCGAAAGTAGGTGGGGTTGTTCTGAAAAATTCCAAGAGAACTAAAAATTATGGTATAACTACTATATATTGGAAAAACAAATGCCTAAAAACTAGTATCTATGTAATCCATTGGTATGTCCTTGAAAGTTATACCTATAAACAACCAAAAGTTTATTGATTTTGGACTTTAATGCCTTTTGAGTGAACTCGGATCCCCATATGCGCATCAACGCACAAGTATTAAATACAGAGTCAATTGAAAAAACTACCCTTCCAGGTTTATTTGTCATGTAAATACAAACCTAAACGTGATATTTGTAATTTTAAAACATATGTGCAATTTTTTGTAATTAGGCGGGAAATTTTCATAATTATCCCATTAAAGTATAACAATGCACGAACATAATGCAAGAACAAGTATACTTTGACAAAAAAAGTAGCTAAAAAGATTGGAACTCACCAAGCATGACCATGGGGGTAACAAATTGCAAGGGAGTATTGATAACACCCATCAAGATCAACTTGCCATCAACTTTCAACAAAGAGAGATAAGGCTCCAAGGGATGGAAAACTGGTATCGTGTCGATTATGTAGTCGAGCGAGTCGGCAAGTTCTTGCATCCGAGCACCATCCGCGCTGACAACATAGTCGTCCGCGCCCAGGTGGTCTAACGCCTCCTCCCTCTTTCGGTTGGACGAGCTTATAACGGTAATGTGGTGTCCCATGGCCTTTGCAATCTTGACTCCCATATGACCAACCCCACCAAGGCCCAAGATTGCGCCTCGTAGTCCACTCTGTTTTAGCCCAAAATGGTTCAAGGGACTGTAAACTGTCACACCGGCACATAGTAGTGGTGCTGCCTGCTCGGGTGCCATGCCGTCTGGAATTTTCACCACGAACCTGTAAAACAAATGAGTTGAACACCAGAAGTTTGTAGTGTTTGCAAATAAAAGCTGAAAATTGATTAAGTTAATAGAAAGTTTTTGATGAATATAAGTTGTTAGGTACTTTTACATATTCTGAAATGAAATCAGAAGTTAACATTTAAAGAGTGTTTGCAATACTAAAAAAAAGTGATTCTCTGCTTTTGGTTGAAAAAATCGCTTCTTAATTAGTGTTTGCAAATGTCAACTCGTGCTTCTGATTTTGTTCATTTAATTAGAATCTAAAAGGAGGGAGATAGGTGCATTAGATTTCTTTTACAATTTTTTCACCAGGCATTCTCAACTTTTGATTCCATTTGCAAAAAATACCAACTTCTTATTATCAATTATTTTTACTTATGTAACAACAAATCACTTATTCTAAACATAGAAGTTTTGCAAACACTCCCTTAGAAATTCAACATATATAGCTAGTCAAATAAAATCTAATTGCATTTTTATGCTTACTTCTGATGAACAACCATAGCACCAGCAAATCCACCTTGAGTGGGATTGCCATCACTATAAACATCATTATAGGACCAAATCTTCTTGTTGCAGTATTGCTCGATATCTGCTTTACATGGACGGCAATTCCCACAGCACCCAACGATGCACCCAACTCCGACCACATCACCAGCCCTGAACTTGCTCACACCTGATCCAACCTCTATCACCTCACCTACCACTTCATGCCTATGCAAACAACACAACAAAAGTAGTGTGTTTTGTATTTAACAATCCATTAATTGTGGAACAAGCATTATCCAAACAATACAGAAATAGAGCCGGCTTTTCATTCCTAGAGGTGCCATTGATCTTAGTACTTTTCAGACAGTATAAAAATATCAACTTAAAAAAAATCTAGTTATCGTTGAGCGAATTACAGCATCAACAGTTATAATCTATATGAAATTTTTTATTTTCCATCCAGGTCATCCCATTTTCGTAGCCCGACTACGCCATTGGATACACACAAAGATCATCTACTTCAGACATGGCATAAGTAATAATAAATAAATAAATAACAAATTTTTTATTCCCAAATCTTGAATGAGTTCAACTGAATTCACACAAATCCCAAAACCCATAACCCATATTCTAAAAAATCTATCTAGGCGCTCTCCTTGGTGGTCTAATTTTTTTTCCGAAGTGGACCCCACGACCGGCGGTCGACCGCAAACGAGAATACTAGGTTACAGTCGATATTCTTCAATTCCGAATTAAGTGCCCTTGAAAAGAAATAAATAGACTTATATATCTTATGACAGCCTCTTCACACAAGCACAATAAAAGCTAAACTTACAATAAAAGTATAAAACACACACACACACACAAAATGAATTTACAAGAAAACACACATGACACACAACTGCGTGGGTGAGGGTAAAATAATAATAAAACAAAGAGCGTATAAGAGAGAGTGTATACCCAGGAACCATGGGGTATTTTGACATGCCGAGATCATTTTTAACCTGGTGAATATCCGTGTGGCAAACCCCACAGCACATCACCTTCACATAAACATCTTCAGGCCCTGTCTCTCTGTTCATGCATTTTTTTTTCAATCATACCAGAAAAATGTCAATATATAAACAAGAACTCAACTTTACACATTTTCTCTCTCCATTTTTCTTTCAAAAACAGAAATAACATTCGAGAATCATGGATAAACAAACAGAGAAAAAAAAGATTTGATTTTTGAAATACCTGAGTGAGTATGTATAGGGTGAAAGAACCCCAGAAGAGTCTCTTGCAGCCCATCCCACTGTTTTTCTCCCCATTTCCAAACTGCCCATATATGATCTTTTTGATGTTTTAAAATTAATCTGATTTTGAGTGTTTTATGTTTATGCCAATACACACGCATATATATAGACATAGGAAAGGATAAATGTCAAAAAGTATGACAAAATAAAAAGGAAAAGTTGACAACGAAAGAATGCGCGACATCTCAGCAAATAGTGCGCTGGTGGGGCCAGGGGTTTCGTTATCCAACCGGTGCACCATACACCGGTGGTTGGATGGAAGCCACGTGTCTATTGTATATGTTAACATGTGGTAGATGTTCATGTGGAGTAGGTACACCAAATACGATAGTCAGTGGGACCATACACCGGGGTTGGTGAGAATAGTTTTTCTCTCTGTCTTACTTTTTCCCCCTTATGTGATTAGTGATGCTTATGCTAATTAGTTATTATTTACCATATATTCTGCCATGAATAATCTGACTTGGATTTCAATTAGGGGTGTTAATTTTTGACACGGCAAAATAGCACGACACGAAAGTGATACGAAAATAGCGAGTTAGTGTTTAGCCTTATTGTGTTTGTATCCTTATCGCGTCAACACGACAAGAACACAAAAATTTCGTGTCGTGTTCGTGTTTTTAGTTTTTACGTATTTACAAGATAAGGACACTAGTGACATGATAATGACACATTTACCTATTAGTAACACGATACTGACACGACACGAACACGATAATGACACGTTTACCTATTAGTAACACGATAGTGACACGATAACCTGATATTTTGTTTGTTTGTATCGTATATTATTGTGTAATACCGTGTAATATATTATCGTGTATTAATATATAAATTATTTTCTTTTTGTTTTTGACATATCATGTCGTGTCTTGTCGACACGAAAATTTTCGTGTTCGTGTCAGAGCAGATCCTTATCGTGCTGTGTTCTTGAGTATCCTTATCGTGTCGTGTCGTGTCGTTATCGTGTCGGCACAGAACACGACACGATAACACGATTTGTCACCCCTAATTTCAATGGATTTTTTTTGGTAAAATATGGAAAGATTTCTGTTTAAGGAATGACTAAGTGTTTGGATTGATATGACTAGTCGAGGCTTGAATTGGATTCAGTCTCCGCAAGATGAAAAAACGCCTCGTATACAAAGTGCTTTCGGTTCTGATGTTCATCTCTAAGATACAACAACTTTAACAATTCCGGTTTAGCAGCATTTGCAAAAACCAGAACTACAGCGAACAACGGATGTTTGAACTTTCAAACTTTTGAACAAGAAGAGAGTGTCAATATACTGAATGCAATGACCGATTATAATTATCTGATATATTTTTGTATGTTTCATTTTCAATTGATCTGCAGTGTTCGAATTTTATATGCATCAGGTACCCCGAATGGAAAGAACAAGTCTTTTGGCACGGAAAGACAGGTTTACACTCAACAGTCACATCTGTTTAGCCTTTCGCATTGACGCACGGCTAGAAGCACGACCCGTGCGTGGATGCGAACCAAAATGACAAAGTCTCGACTTGACTCACGGCCCGTTACGCTCAGGTTTCTGGATAACGAACGAGTTACGCCTTTGACGCACGACCGACGCTGTCCGCGTCCGTGCGTCCGCCTGTGTGCGAATGCGAACACTTTCCAGTGGGAATCCATTAATTAATTAATTAAAAATTAATTATTTATTTATTTTAAAGGTTTTGGTCCAAAAAGTATAATGGCCTTGAAGCCCAAGCCCAGGCCCGCGACCCTCGACCCACCCGACCCGGCCGAGCCGAGCTGGCCAAATGGCGGCGGTGGTGACACGCCACAAGACGTGTGTATCGAACCAAACCCACAAGACATGTAGTCCTCACCCATTTAAAAACTTGGGTGCCCCTGGCCCAAACCCATAAGTCCAACTTGAGATATATCATGTGAGCAAACTTTGCCTCCTATTCCTATGTGGGGATGTTGGGAAATTTATTGTTTAGATTTTGATAAATGCCATGTAAAACTTAGAATAGGAAGTTGGCACCCCAATTTTTGTTGTAAAATGCATTGTAATAAATAGTAATGGGTCAAGTTCGAGTTAAAGTCATTTATCTTTGCCCCAAACATGCAAGAAGACAACCGGAGACCGGAAGGAAGACTCCGCCGCAAGACAAATGAGTATGGCAAAGAAGAGAAGACGAACTCTTGAAGGGCAACGAGATGCACTGAGTGGAGTATCGATCAAGTCAACTCAAGAAAAGCCAAGTCTCAAGTTGAAGTGACAAAGAGTCATCCATGATTGGAAGTCGACTTAAGTCACCTGGGGAAAGTAAGGAAATGCAATAAGTCGAGATAATCAAAAGATCCGTTGCACAAATCAAGAGAATTACTTAAACAAGTAATATCTCCATGATACCTTTCTCGAAGTGCTCATCCCGAAAGCGTGCAAAAGGAATAAACCAATGGAAAGCACTACACCATGTCGAACTCGAAAAGGTGAAGAACAATTCATACGAGGAAATGGCAATTCCAAGGATCGCAACAAGACAAGCCAACGACCACAAGTGACTTTCAAAAATAAGCATATCTCTTCAACGGGCGATTTTTGAAAGATCACTATAAAAGGCCGAGGAATGACTCGAGAGAAGGTGACCGAACCACAAACATTCAAGCAATTATTAGAATCAGAACCAAATATTCTCAAGTCATTAAACGCTCAATCCTCAAACCTACACTACGAAGAACATCAATCCAACACTCACCTTGTGAAGGAAAGATAACTTCAATCGGTTGAAGAGGAAATTATCAAGAATCGAGGGGGTCTACATTCCACGAAGGATTGTAGGAAGGTTCAAGGTCGAACCAAGTCTTGAGCTTTTGGAGGGCTTAGTGATCAAATCCAAAGAGCTTGAGCAAGTGGGTCAGTAGTAGCAAGCGCAAATGCCCTGTGAAGAAGGCGAGTCGTCGAGAAGCCAAACGAGTGATCAAGCGCGTCTCCAGATCGAGTCCCAAAGGATCAAGTCACCTGTGTGATCAAGACTTGTATCCGGACTTACCACTTTGTATAATGATCAATACCTAGTGGATTCTTCCAGAGTTGGAGAAGAGAGGAGTAGAAGAATTACCCCATCTTCGAACCTCTATAAAAATCTTATTGTGTCATTTACATTTCAAAGACTTTAATTCTTGCATCATATTTGTTTAATTCTCACGACATATTTGCTATCCATTAGATAACCTCTAAGTACTAAATCAAGCTCTAAATCTCTCTTAACCAAACTTAAGGGTGTTAAGTCTTCCGCTGAAAACAAACCACAAATGAGTTAAACTTAACAACCGAGTTATTCCATCAACAATGTACTCGATTAAGTCTATTGAGAGACTAACTCTACCGATTAACTAAATTGGTTGTCCACCAAGGACACAACTCAGCAAGATCAACTCAATTTTTAAAAGGACTAAATCAAAAATTTGGTAAGGTTTATTCAACCCCTTCTAAACCTTACACTTACACCCCTTGGACCTACAAGTGGTATCGTGAGCGGTTGGTTCATTGAGCCCTCCGCACCGGTTATTCTTGAACTAAATCTCCAAACTTTTCAAAGTCCGCTTTAGTACTTAAACTTTCAAAACTCTTTTATCATTAAAAGTTATTATCATGGAAGCAAATTTGACACGCATCCCTATGTTCACTATTGAAGAATTTGATGATTGGAAAATTCGTATGCAGCTCATCTATCAAAGATTACATGATGAGATGTGGATAGTGATAGAGGATGGGCCACCGCAAATCTTAAAGGTGAACACAAATTGTAAAGAAGAGTCGCACTGCGGTGAAGGTGAGGAGGATGTTGCTCCCGCATCAAACCATGGTTGAAAAACCAAGAACCGAATGGACAAATGATGATAGAAAAGATACAACCTGGACAATGTAGCCAAGGACATCCTTTACAAAACCTCGACAAAGCCATGTTCAATAAAGTCAAATCATGCAAAACGACTAAAGAAATCTGGGACAAGCTAACATTGATTTGTGAAGGCTCGTGAGCAAATCAAAGAAAACAAATTATCAAAGGGTCGTACAAAATTTGAGAACTTCAAAATGATCTCGGGAGAAAACCTGGATCAACCGGATGCTCGGTTCACGTAAATCACCAACGAGTTATCCGCACTTGGAAAGGAATATACACAGAAGAAATGTGTATGAAGATCCTAAAAAGTCTTCCAAAATGGGAAATGAAAGTCATGGCACTAAGATATTCCATGGACCTATCAAAGACATCCAACCATGAACTATTCTCGACCTCAAAGCCTACGAGTTTGAGCTGTGAAGAAAAGACCAGGAAGAGACAAAATTGTACCCAAAACAACTGCTCTAATTGTTAAAGATGGGAAGAGAGGCGAGGTCAAAGAAGTCATTGACCCGGAAGAAATAGCCCTACTAGTAAAAAGGTTCAACAAGTTCTTCAATAAGAACTACAAGAGAGGCAAGGGCGAATCCTCCAGAAGACACTCGGCTCCCCTCCAAATCAAGGGAAGATATGCCAACCAAGAGAACAAATCATCAAAAAGTGAATATCAAAGGGCCGACAATCCAAGAATGGAAAGAGTGATCAAAAGGTTGAATATCTATCTGAATCAGAGGCAACCAGGTCACTATGCCATTGATCGCCCATATCCTGTAGTCAACAAATACGGAATGAATGAAGAAGAAAGAAAGGTCTTCAGAGAAAGAAGACAAGAAAAGAAAAAGGCAATGTTGGTCGAGAAAATGCAGAGTCAAAAGACACAAACCGTGATTGAGAGAGCGTGAAGCTGACTACTCAAGTGACTTTCTGAAGAAGAAGCCCCGATCCGTCTGATGGCCAAGGAACAAGATCAATCGACCAAGAAGATGAGGTAAACTCCAACTCATCAAACTCGATTCTAGTGATAGTGACTGTGACACACACACTTCATCACCCACGATCTTTATGACTCATTAGGCAAAATGATGAAAGATTTTGAACACATTAAATCCTCACATACACACTACTAAATGAGGAAAACAGACTACTCAAGAGCCAAAACTCACAAATTTGACTAAGGAGCCGAGTACTCTAAGTCAAATAGCCGATGAGAATGAAAGTTTAAAAGGCTGAAAAAGCCAAGCTAATAGCAGAAATTGCGCCATAGAAAAGAGGAGAATGACCTCAAAAATGTTATTGCCTCATTCACTAAGGCATCTAAATCATTAGATGATCTTATTATGAGTCAAAGAGAATGTGGAGACAAGACAGCTTAGGATTTAACTCCTCTGTGATATGTCAAACTTCGAGAGTAATTTTGGAAAAAGGATCTTCAAGCAATGAAGAGTCTAAAAATCCAAAACTCTAAATGTTGCACACACATTCACTCCAAAGCACAATTACAAGCAAACCGGCCTTGGTTATAAAGAAAAAGGAAAACAAAACTTGAGTGCGTGCGCTGAAAGGACAAAATGAGAAAAGATTCACCGAGTTCCTCAAAAAACTCCAAACAAAATACTCTGTAAAGAAGAAGCGAGAGCTACCAAAAACCCCAGGAAATCTATAAAAGAAATACATATGATGGGAATGGTAGAAAATATCCAAGCCAAGCTGATTGGAATAATGTGAACTATCAACATAGACTTATGAATATAAGCCCAAATGTTAAAGGCCTAGAACTCAAAAAAGGCCATTCCAAAAGTATAAGAGCTTTCATCAAAGACACATATGCACCTAGGCACTACATTCAAAGACACCACAATTACCCAAAGAAGCGATCGCCAAAACACATATGCAGCATACGCATGACAA